>CATIWO010459214.1:0-19299 GCA_949673435.1 Macaranga tanarius
AGTTCATGTTTAAGTTAACTAATAATACAACCCAACAAAAAAAAGGATTTTGTCATAAGGGACTTCACAAGTTCGTTGTGAATCACTAAAACTGCGACTTTATACTCCAACTTACCTAAAAATAAAATAACACCATACGCACAAAAAAAAAAAATGAAATAACATATATTTCAAATAATATTTCTTAAAATTTCAAGTTTAAAACTCAACCTTCATTGAATCATTATACCTTAGTTGCAACAAGGGAACCATACCACATTTTAATTGTCTTTGTCTACATTATAAAATTATAATTATATGACATTTAAACATTTGAATATATAATTGAAATACATAAGAAAAATTGGTTTTTTTTTCATCATTTTCACATGTATTAGATTAATTTTTTCCTCTTTCAGAAAAAAGATACAGGTCATACCAATCAAAGTAATTTTTAAACTTCTTACATTGTATGTAAATTTTATTTTATAAATCTAAATTTAATAGGTTAGTATAAATTTTTTTTAAAAAAAAATTATTTTATTAAATTTATAATTTTAGTTTTTTAAAAAAATTTTCTTTTATTATAGTTAAAATGTTCTTACATGTACGAGTGATTTATCTTTTTCATTTTTTTCTTTATATATCTTAATTCAAAATATGTAAAGGACATTTTTGAAAAACTAACCTACTAAACTGAATTTAAATTTATTTTAGACACAATAATTATTTTATTTAAAATAAATTCTATGATTTTGATTTAGCATATACTAATTACTAGATATAAAAATTATTTTTAATTGCATTCTATTGTTTTGACTTTAACAATCAATTTGGTGCTTCTAACAATATTTGTTTTTGTATGATCATAAGTTAGATTGATTCAAATGCTGAAGCAAGTTTTTAGTTGATTTAGAGCTTCATTAAACAATCAAAATGTCCCCATTTTCTTTAAAGTCCTATAGAGGCGCATAACAAGTTTGGGGGGTCAATTAGAGCCAAAATATGGAAGTTATGTCAAGTTTGCCATGGAGGCAGGCTTGCTCACGACCCAGGGAAGGCTCCTCACGATTATGAGGAGCCCTGGCCAGCTCGTGAGCAGCCTTCTAAAGGAGCTCGACAATTAGATTTGAGGCAGGCATGCTCACGATCCCTCCTCACGATCGTGAGGGCTCATAAGCAAGCCACTGTCATTCAATAAATGCTCCAACGACTATATTTTTTATGGTCACAATCGTGAGCAATCTTTTCAGATCGTGAGGACATCTCTGTCAGCTCAAAAAGTCATCATTTGAAGCATAATTTAAGGGAACATGTTGGCCACGACTTATACATTCTCTAACAGCTAGTTTTTGAGCTCCTATATATATATAAGTGTCAAAAACTTGTTATGAGAGGTTGGTTGATACAATTGAATATTATTGAATATTTTTTTGTAATACATTCTTATTATTTTTATTGTTCTTTAACTCTTGAGAGAGTTGGGTTGTGTAATTAGAGATAAGGACTCCTTTCTTCTACTCATTCTTTGGGGATTAAAGAAGTGGGTAGTGAGGTGCTATCTCTTATTGGTTAAGTATTTAGCCATTGTAAATACACTTTGATTGTGAAGGTTTTAGAGTGAGCTTTGAAAACTCTTGAAGATTAGTTTGTGTTGAGCCAAGAAAAATGTATTGTTGTGTAAGGTTAGTGTTGAGCCTCAAAACACATTGTTATACATAATCTTGGTAATAAGAGTAGTGTGGGTGATTGAAAATCCTAACTTAGGGATAAGTTAGGTGGAGATGTAGGATTATTGAGAATCTGAACTCCTTAAATCATTATGTTCTTTGTGTGATTATTCTTATTCTTGTTTGGTTCATAGTCATTTATTTTAATTCTCAAAAATCTACCATCAACCCTATTCACCCCTCCTCTAGGGTATTTCATAAAGGAAGTGTTTTGGATGGAACAACAGATAAAGAAAGACTGTATGTGTGTTTTAAATAGTGAAGCACTCACTTGACAGCCTGCCAATGAACATCAGTAGGACAATGCATGTGCTGGCATAACTTATTAACTAGTAAAGCGATGTCAGTCTGTGTAAGAGTGATATATTGGAGAGCACCCACAATATACCAAAATAATTCTCTATTATCAAGATCATTACCAGATGTTTTGGAAAGAGTAGAAGAGTTGACCATTGGTGTTAAACTTGGCTTTGCACTACTCATCCTCATCTTCTCTAACAGATCAAGAATATATTTTTGTTAGGATACTAAAATACTATTAGAGTTGTGAAAAACTTCAATCCCAAGAAAATAATGGAAGAGCCCTAAATCTTTGATTGGAAACTTTGATTGAAGAGTGGAAATAAGAGTATTAACGGTTATGGTACATGAACATGTGATCACAATGTCATCAACATAAACTAAAATAAAAATTTTGTGAGTATCTTGAATACTAATGAATAAAGAACTATCAACTTTGGAATTGGAAACACCCAAACTTTATAAGAATTGTGCCGATCTAGTAAACCAGGCCCATGAAGCCTATTTAAGGCCATACAAAGAGCGATGAAGACAACAAACATGATAAGGATTGGCGACATCTTGAAAACTTAAAGGTTGAAGCATGTACACTTCCTCGTCCAATGACCTATGGAGAAAGGCATTGAAAACATCAAGTTAGCGAAGAGACCAGCCAGATAATACAGCAAGGGTTAGTAAAGTCCTTATTGTAGTGGCCCGAACAACAAGAATATAGGTTTTTGAATAATCAATGCCAAGTTTTTTATCGTAACCTTTTGCCACCATATGAGGTTTGTAATGCTCAGTAGTACCATTAGGATTTCTTTTAATGCCAAATACCCATTTACTACTAACTATATTCTTATTTACAGGGTGAGGGACTAAAGACCAAGTATTGTTGTGAAGTAAGGCAATTATTTCATCTTACATGGCATTTCTCCATTCAAAATATTGAGAAGCTTGAAGGAAGGTAGTAGGCTTTGTTAGGAGGTAATTAGGTTTGGGAATGGAAAGAGGGTGTTTAGTAGTGAGGTTTGCTTGGCGGGCTTATAGTGTAGAGGAGCGAAGTTGCATGGGGTGGGTACAGGTAGGGGCAGGTTGAGTTTGGGTAGAAATTAGATTAGTGCATTTATCTAAATTAACAACGAGTTTAATACCATCGAGTGTAGATAAATGTGGAGATGAAGCTAAGGAGGGTATCTTAGTTAGGATAAGATTTTGGTTACTTAGTGATGGTGATGGTGATGGTGATGGTGAAGGAGAAGAGGTGGTTGGAGGGAGAGATCGAGTAGGAGTAGGAGTAGAAGTAGGAGTAGAAGTATTAGGGACCATACCTTATTGTACCAGAGCCAGATTAGGTGGACATTAAAACATAATTGATAGCCAATGAGTAGAATTAGTAGTTAGATCTGAGTCTGCGGAAGAAGATGCCAAATGAAATGGAAATAAAGTCTCATTAAATTGAATAAAATAGGCAATATAAATTCTTCCAGAATCAATGTCTAGGAAATTATAACCAAAGTGATGTTTAGCTAATCCAAAATTGACACATTATTTGGATTTGAAATTAAATTTATGTTGGTAATAAGGGCGAACCAATAGATAGACACTACAGCCAAAATTTTTGAAGTCAGCATAGTTCGAATATGTCCTAAGTAATTTAAAATAGGGAGATTGATGTGCTAAAACTGGACTAAGTAAACTATTAATAAGAGTAATAGCAATAGCAAAGGCAAAAGACCAATAATTTAAAGGTACTTTGGAATGAACAAGTAAGGTTAAAGTGGTTGTTTATACCCAAATATAATTTTGGGCTTGTAATTAAAATTAAGACCCAAGTGAAGCCTAAAAATTAAAATTCAGCCTGTTCAAAATTGCTTGGGGAAAGAAATCGTTGAGTTGAAGTAAGAAGCTTCTGAAGGTAACTAGAAAAATTAAGCAGAGGCTATAGAATTACTGGAGGTAATTCAAGAGGCGAGCAAGTTATAGAAATCATTGAAGGTAATTATGGCAACATTCAATGGGGAATATGCTTCTGCACGAAGTTGGTAGACTATTAAAGGAAGACAAACAGTATGGAACCAAAAAAACGCACAACCAATCTAATCAACATCAACAACAACAATTAACAGCAATCAGCAAATCAATATTCAACAAATCCAATTTTTAGCAATTTTCTAATAGTCATTTCCTTTAGCTTATAGCATTTTTATGCTTTCATTCCAGTAAAGTTTGTATTATTGCTATTTCAATATAATTTTAAATTTCCTTAAGCTTATTATTATTATCTTTAGCTTTTTATCATGACCTCCAACATTACCTTTAGCTTTTTATCATTACCTCCAGCATTACCTTTAGCATATTTTCATTACCTCCAGCGTATTTTCATTACCTTTAACATATTTTCATTTCCTTTAGCATATTTTCAATTTTCTCAAGTGTATTTTTATTACTTTTAGCTTTTTATCATTACCTCCAGCATTACCTCCAGCTCATTTATCATTTTCTTTAGTCAAATTACCATTATCTCTAGTAACAATTTACCATTTACAATCAAATATAAATTTTTTCATCTTTGAAACTTAAACAAATTGTGATAAGGGCGTTTGGAAATCCGTAATTATTTGAAAGAAGTCAGTATCTACAAATTTGGAAAATCAATCTTCCTTGGCACGCTCAAAAAATTAATTTTGCTAAAAATTACACCAATAATCTTTTGGCATGCCCAGTGAGACACATTCTAGTGGGATGACCAGACTCAGAAGTAAAAAAGACATCTCTGACATTGGTGACTCTACTAACAACCCTCCAGTAAATACTACTAATGATGATACTGAACAGCATGACAACCTGGTGCCTCCTGAGCAGATTCAATCCTTAAGCGGGGCACCTACTGGCTCTGATGGCTAAAAAATAGAAATTATTGATACAAATGTAACTACAACTGAGGGCTCAGATGCCCGAACCATCTTCACGGATGGAATAAAGGACGTTGCAAACTCATTGGCTCTGATAAATTCTACTCTGCAAAAAATTAATGCCTCATTCACCAAAATAAATGAGAGCTTAAAGCAAAATCCATCTTCAAGGGTAGTAGGGCCACCCTAAGGAGATACTAGAAATTCATCATCTACTGCTAGACTTGGAGTCCAGAATTTAATGGAAGAAAGGTACATTCCCCTACATAGGAGGGAAGAATCTAGCAAAGGAACTAATCAGAACACTACTTGAAATTGTAATAATGGTAACGGTGCTAAATTTTATTAGATTAACTCCTAATAACCAAATGTTTGGTAGGACAAATCCTAATTTATAACCTGGAATTTATGATCTGAAGACTAATCAACAGGGGAAAGGCTTGGGGGGCAATGTTCACCAAGGGCAAATTCCATTACCCTAAGGACAGATGACATTTCTTCCAGGAAACTTACCATTTCCTCAAGGGCCAAATGCAATACCTCAACCTTATCTGCCATTACCTCAAGCACCAAGAGGTGGAGAAGTTTATTTGGATATTGTACGAAATGTTGTACAGAAATTGTATGGGCCTGGACTGCGCCAAATTGGTCGTCCTGAATTTCACAAGCTATACCCAGATGCAATTGACAGAGAAAACCTATATCCTAGAGGGTATCGTATTCCTGAATTTTCATTGTTCTCTGGAGAAGATGGACAGTCTACCTTGGAACATATAGCACGGTTCACAATCTAGTATGGTGAATTGGCTAATTATGAGAATTTTTCAAATTACCGTCTGAGGTTATTTCCTAATACACTGACAGGTGCAGCCTTCATATGGTATACTACACTGCTGAGGAATTCTATTTTTACTTAGTAGGAGATGGAGCGACAGTTCTTTTGGGCTGAACTTGAAGTATGCATAGCAGAACTGTCAAGGGTGACTCAAAGGGCTGGTGAAACTACAGACCTGTTTATTGCAAGGTTCAAGAAGATGAGGAATAGGTGTAAAATATTTCTCCCTGAGTCAGAGTATGTGAAAATGGCTTAGAGGGGTCTAGATATCGAGTTACGAAAAAAATTTCAAGGCATGGAATTTTGTGATTTTTATAAACTACCTGCAAAGATCAGTGAGTATGAGGAGCTTTTGCGAGAAGAAAATCAAAGAAGGAAAAATACTATGGGTACTTATTTTCATGAGGTATCAAATGTTGAAGTAGTAGTAGCCGATTTAGTGGTTACTAGTTTCTATGTTTATCCACTTTTGGAAAAGAAAGCCCTAGAAGCCTGGAAGAAGTCTCAAGGATCAAATTTTCAAAATCAGTATACCTTTGAAGTTTCAAAAACAAAGCAGATCTTTTACTTCCTCCTGAAAGAAAATTTCATCAAATTACCTTCAGACCATAAAATTCCTTCCAATGAGGAATTGAAGGGAAAGGATTACTGTAAGTACTACAACTCATTTAATCACTCTAATAATGCCTGTTGGGTGTTTAGGAATGTGGTACAGGATAGGATCAATAAGGGTGTTCTAAAGTTCCCTAAAAAAAAGGATGTAATATTGATTGAGGAAGATCATTTTCCCTCAGTGGCTACAATAAATTCTGTCAATGTTAATTTAAGAGCCTTACTAAATGTAAAGAAACAGATGAAGGAAAAGCAGGAAGTCTGGGATACACTAGGCCAGCCTTCTGGCAAGTTTTATTATATGGTGAAATATTCTAAGCCACCTGCTAATAATATTCATATTCTTATGAGTGGTACTGTTTTTACAGGAAGGAAAAAAGGCATAGAGGGACAGGTCTAGAGTTCAAATAGAGAACCATTTAAAGGTAGGAGCTATTGGAGACCATAGTCATGGCCAAATTTTACAAATAGAAGACTTTCCCCTTCCTTTGCACTAGAAAGAAATTATAGGTCTAGAAGAATGAGGGAAAAAAGAAAGTCACCACCAAGATTTCAAATAAGACAGCCCAAATTCATTCTACCCCCTCCTGTATAATCCAACCAGCAATGGCATAGGGTGGAACACAAAAAGTTTCCTCAGCCACTTACCCGGACGCAAAAGAGGAGGCTTCAAAGGCAAAGAGCAGCTGAACGAAGGCAAAAGGAACTAGAAACCCAATCTAGTGCAATATCTAAATTCAGATGCAAGGCAACTGAGGATCCAACTTTTGATATGGAGATGGAAGAATCTATTAGTAGCTCAGATGATTTGATACTATTTGATGATGAACCAAATATACTGGATGACATAGAGATTGATAGCTTTACTGTGGATGGTGAACCAATGCCATTCGGGTGTGCTACATCCTCAGTCACTCGGCCTGAAGAATTCATGATGTAATAAATTGATGCTAAGAAGGATGAGGTTGAAATTCAAAACCCTCGGGGGGCAATACCCTTGGAAGATGAAAAACGTTTCAGTGGAATTATAATTCAGGCCACTAGGCTGAATTTCCCTAAAAGAATTATCATGAAAAAACCATATGTGGAGGCAACTAGACACATTAGGCCTTTTTACATTAGAGCACATCTTAATGGCAAACTCTTTTCCAGGGTTCTTATTGACAATAGGTTGGCAGTGAACATTATTCCATCCAAGTTGTTACATTCATTGGGTAAAACTGAAGAAGAGCTAATAGTCACTGATATTGCAGTAGCTGCTTTTATATGAGAAGTCACAAAAAAATTAGAGTTCTACCAGCTGAGATCACTATGGGAAGTAAAAAATCTCTCAATGCATTTTTTTGTGGTGGACTCTACTGCAAGCTATAATTTGTTACTTGGAAGAGATTGGATTCATGCCAACTAATGTGTACCTTCCTCTCTGCACCAGTTTTTACTTTTGTGGAATGATGATGAAGTGGAAGTGGTGTGGGCAGATAATAGGCCTTTCAATACATATTCAGATAACTTGGAAGCTAGATTCTATAATATAGACCTTAGGCTTATCAACTGCACTGGAGGAAAATCCAAGTCTGGGTCAAAGTATATTTCTATTCCAAAAAAGATATGGAGAAAGTGCTTCAACAACAATCAAATTTACTATACAAGTCTATCATGCCTTACAGGCTGATGGGGCTTCCTCTTATTGAGGAAATTATTAATGAATAGTTACACTAAAGGAGAACAGGCAGTGGCTGCATCTGCCATAAAGAAGGTGTACGTGCAACAGATGTTGGAGAAGATAGCTAAAGAAAGCATGCAGGTAGATAGGACAGAAATTCTTAGTAAAAAAGAATCAAATAAAAATATTGATGAATTAAAAATGGAAGATGTACAGGAGGCACCAGTTCACCTTCAGGATTATGGATATGAAGTTCAGGATCCATTGGAGGAAATAAACCTGGGCACTGATCAGGAGCGAAGGGTTACTTATGTCAGTTCTTTGTTGAAACCTGAGCTGAGGAAAGAAATAATAGAGTTACTGCAGACCTTTAAAGACTGTTTTGCATGGGATTACACAGAGATTTCAGGATTGAACAGGGAGGTAGTTGAGCACACCTTCTAATCAAACCTAAATTTCATCCATTCTAACAACCTCCCAGAAGAATGTCAAAGGAGGTAGAGCTGAAGGTGAAAGATGAAATCCAAAAGCTTCTTAAAGCCAACCAAGTATATTGAATGGATATCCAATATTGTGCCTGTTATGAAAAAGAATAGTAAATTGTGAGTTTGTGTTGATTTCAGAGACCTGAATTTAGCTACTCCTAAGGATATATATGTTATGCATGTAGCTGACATATTAATTGATGCTGCTGCCAGGAATGAATTATTGTCATTCATGGATGGGTTTTTAGGTTATAATCAAATTTTTATAGCCAAAGAGGATATATCCAAGATTGCCTTAAGGAGTCTTGGTGCTATTAGGACATTTGAATGGCTGGTCATGCCATTTGGGTTGAAAAATATAGGTGCTACATATCAGAGGGCTGCGAATGCAATCTTTCATGATATGATTGGCCAATACATGGAGATTTACATTGATGACATAGTGGTAAAATCTAAAAAAGCTACTGATCATATTTTGCATTTGAGGAAAAGCTTTGAAAGAATGAGAGTTTATCAATTAAAGCTTAATCCCCTTAAATGTACATTTAGTGTGCAGGCTGGAAATTTTTTGAGATTTTTAGTGCATCAAAAAGGTGTGGAGATAGACAAAAATAAGGCAAGGGCTGTTCTTGAAACCAGGCCATCTCAATCCAATCAGGAGCTACAGAGGTTCCTCAGATAAGTGAATTACCTCCGCAAGTTTATTTCTAATCTTGCTGGAAAGACTAAGGAATTTTTTGATTTGTTAAAATTGAAATAGATAGTTGATTTTAAATAGGAAGAAAAACACCAAGTTGCTTTTGATAAAATTAAGCAATATCTTTCTCAACCTCCTGTGTTAATTCCTCTAAGGGAGGGAATTCCTTTGAAACTTTACATATCTACCGCAAATGAATCTATTGGATGTTTGTTAGCCCAAAATGATTCAGTAGGTCATGAACAGGTAATTTACTATTTGAGTAAGATTTTATCTCTTACAGAGGTGAAATATATATATGTTGAGAAATTGTATTTGGCATTGTACTTTATATGCAATGAACTGAGACACTATTTACTGAAACACAGGGTATATGTAATTTCTCAAACTGATATGATAAAATATATGTTGAACAGGCCTGTGCTATTTGGAAAGATTGATAAATGGTTGCTGGGCCTAATTGAGTTCACTCTAGTATATTTTCCCCAAAAATTAGGTCAGATTTCTTAGCTAATCACCCTACTTTTGATACTGTTGATGAAAAAGAAAATGAACTTCTAGTATACATAGTAGAAATTTAGCCATGGATTATCAAATTTGATGGCTCATCTATAGAAAAGTCAGCTAGGGCAGGAGTGGTAATTACATCACTTGAAGGAACCAAAATAGCTCCCAGTTTTAATTTGGACTTTAAATGTACTAACAATCAAGCTGAATATGAGGCTTTGATTATAGGCCTTCAAATTCTATAAGATCTTGGTGCAAAAGAAATCCTGGTAATTGGTGATTCTCAGCTTGTTCTTAAACTGTTGATGGGAGAGTATAAGTGTACCAGTATTTCTTTAGCTCCTTATTATACATCGACTATTCAGTTGGTTGAGTCCTTTGACAGTGTGTCTTTCATGCATGTGCCTAGGGAATTAAATTGGGAAGCTGATGAATTATCTCAGGTTGCCTTCAGCCTGAAGATATCTGAAGACTTAACTCATAAGTTTATTTTTGTGCATAATAGAAACTATCCATCTATTCTGGAAAGAGCTATTCTAGAAAGAGGAATTTAGGTGGAGACCCTCAATATTGACATGAACTTGGCATGGGATTGGCACATAGACATCAAAAATTACCTTGAGAATCCTGTCAGAAATGTGCCTTTTAAAGTTAAGGCTCAGGCTTTAAATTATATTTTACTAGAAGGTTATTTATTCAGAAGAACTCTTAATGGATTATTACTTAGATGTGTGGCTTTTCCAGAAGCAATAAAAGTTTTAAAATAAGTGCATTAAGATATTTATGGGGCCCATTAAACATGAAGGAATATAAGATGGTTAATACGTAGATATGGCTACTACTAGCTAACTATGCTTGAAGATTGCATCCAATATGCTAAGGGCTGCCAGTAGTGTCAAAAATATAGGAACATACAGAGGGTGCCTGCAGATGACCTATATCCAGTGGTTAAGCCATGGCCATTCAGAGGATGGGCAATTGACTTAATTGGTAAAATTTATCCAGCTTCATTCAAAGGCCATAGTTTCATCATTGTTGCCACCGACTACTTCACCAAATAGGTGGAGGCTATACCTATGAAGAAGGTTAAACAGAAAGATGTAATTTCCTTCATCAAGGAATACATCATCCATAGATTTAGTATTCCTCAGACCATTACTATTGATCATGGTACTATGTTCACGGGAGAGGAAATGAGGGAATTTACGGAGGATTATAACATCAAGCTTTTAAATTCCACTCCTCACTATGCTCAGGCTAATGGTCGAGCAAAAGCTTCAAATAAAATTCTTATTGGAATCTTGGAAAAAATGCTGGAGGATAATCTAAAGGTTTGGCCAAGAATCCTATATAAGACTTTATGGGCATACAGGACTTCTAAAAGGGAAGCTACTGGTATAAGTCCTTTTGCTCTTATTTATGGACATGATGTTGTTCTTCCTGTAGAGGTGTCTATACCATTTTTGAGAGTGGCTAGACCGAACAACCTAACTCCTTAGCAATTCTCAGAATCCATATTAATGGAGCTTAAAAGCGTGGATGAGGAAAGGCTTAAAGCTTTGACCAGTATACTAGCATAAAAAATAAGGATCTCTAGACTTTATAATAAAAGAATTAGAAAGAAGAAATTTCAAGTTAGAGAATTGGTGTGGAAAGTCATTTTGCCACCTGGGACTAAAGACAGAAAATTGGAAAAATAGTCTCTAAATTGGGAAAGGCCATTTAGAGTACATCAGGTCCTAGAAGGAAATGCTTACTGGTTAGAAAGTTTGGATGGAATACCACATAAGAGGTTTATTAATGGAAAATACTTGAAGAAATATTTCTCCACCCTAGGGGAAATAAGGGAAAGCTGACATGAATGTATTTTGGCCAACAGCCAATATTATGCTGCTATATTCTTTAGTGGTATTTTAATTTTTGTTTCTTTTGCTTTTTAAGTTGGCTTTTATATGCCACTTGTAAATAAATAAAGTGTGAGCTTTTGATTGAAGTTTTAATATTATTTTTAGTGTGTTTTACTTAATTTTTTAAAAAATTTTGGTAGATTTCTACTAAAAATTGGATATTTAGAGGTGCAAATAAATGGCTATAGTGCATTGTGTGCTGAAGACAGTGACAACATACAGGAAATACACAAATAGAGCCAAAAGAAGTAAATATGCCTTGTGATAATCATGCTACAGTTATCATCCATGAAAGGATGGTAATCACTAGTACATGTCCAAAAAGAAGTACTAAAGTATAGTACTGAAGAAAATCACAAGACATAACAAAAGTATCATATCCATAGACAAAAGGAAATGGATCACAGGGAGTTAAATTCAAAGCCTCGAAGGTCCTCCCAAACAGCTAGGCATTTCTGCTTAGCAATCACTGCCTCTTCCTCTTAGCTAAGCCATTTGTTGGCTGCATCCTTCTTGCTTTCCAAGGAAGTCTTGATGGATTGAGCTTCTTGGAGAACATTCCTGTAACTAGCAGTCAACTCTCTGTTTTACTGAAGAAGATCATCTCTTTGGGACCGCAGAGTGGCTAAACTGGCCTCTTGTTCCTCAATCTCCTGATTCACCTAAAGGAAGGCTGCTTTGCGTGCTACTTCTTTTTCTTTAATTTCCTTCAACTTAAGTTGCCTGACTGAGAATGAATCCTTCTCCTGGAGAAAAAGCCGGAGACGGTTGGAAGCTGTGAGATAAGATGCACTGAATTCATCCAAGTGAGAAAAGCTCTCCGTGATCTCATTCTTCAATGAAGTAATAGCAGCTGAATTAAAATACTGCTCCAAAGTAGCGAGAGATGATAGAAATGTGAATCTCTGAGTCTTTTGGAGAGTGCCCATCTCCAGACTAAGTAAAGTCTTCAATACATCCTTGGCTTTGCTGATGGAAGACTCATCAGAAGAAAAAGAACTAGAAGGAGCTTTGGAGGGAGCCTCTAAGAAACTAAAGTCCACAGCAAAATCAACATCATCAATAGAGGACCAAGAGTCAACCTCCTGTAACAATAATAAGCAAGTGTAAGGGTATATAAATACACAAGCTAAGAAAATTAAGAAATAGAAGTACATAGCTGAAGAGGAGCAGTAGGAGAAGGATCAAACCCTGGAGGTAATGACTCTAACTCTAAGGGTAATGCAGCTGGGACTGGAGGTAATGTGTCTATCTCTAAGGGTAATGAAGGATCCAACTCACCTAGAACTGGAGAGGATGCATTTGGAGAAGGTGAAGGAGAGGAATTCTCCTTGCTATCCTCGGATGTTGATAAATAAGTAGAATGTTAGTTATCAAAAATAAAACTAACATAAAAAGAAAGCTTAAAGAGTGGCATGTTTGAACCTGATATCTCTTCCTTAGAGCTGAAACTGGAACTCTCATTATCATCTTCTATCTCCACCACTGCTTTCTCTTTACTTTTACTCTTTGATTTACTGAGCATAGTAGTTAGCCTCTGAGACTTGTGTCTGGATGGAGGAGGAGGAGGTGTGACTTATTTCTTTTTCTTTACAGGCTTGGTTGCAGGTCGGGTGGTACTTTATCTTTTGTGGGTAGGCATTGTAGAGGATGTAGTAATCAAAGTACCTGCAAGAATAGTTTGAGTTTGTTAATATTTAAAGGAAGTTATAAAGATAACAAACTAAAGCTATAAAAATACTCTTACCTGGAAGAGGAACAAATTCCTTAATCCGCAGCTACCACCACTTGTCATAAGTAGTGGTGTGCTCAGAGTTTGTGGGTAAAACGTGAAAGTGTAGGTGTTATAAGCTATCCCTCATCCTCTTTATATCAGCTTTGGTACATAATTTTGGGTCATCTATAAAAGAGGAAAAGATAAGAGGATCTGAAGTAGGAGGATAGAAGGCTCTAAGCCAAACTGATGGCTAACAAGGTTGGGCATATACCTCTCAAAGGATAAGGGCGTACCACCTATGGAGCTAACGGTAAACTTTCCCTCAATTATAAATAGCCTAGGAGTGGTGGCCCGATAGAAAATTTGGGTTTCTATGACACCAATGAGGGAATTAGGAAAAAGATGAAGCCATCTAGGTCTGCCAAAAAAATCAGAGTCCTTATAAAGATAAGAAAGTCTCTCTTTAGGTTTCAAGGTGAAGAGGTGCCCGTATTTCCTAGTGTTTCCTATAGCAGGTTCGAGTAATCAAGGTGCAACTTGGGTCAAGTAAATGAGACAAGCGAGGAGCAGCAGAGTTGTTATGAAAAATAGGGAAGTAAGCAAATAGCCAGATCTATAGAAGCCATACACTACCATTTATGTACCCAAAAGGCTCTTTGAGACATCTGCCTAGGTTGAAATAAAGGTTTCTGAGAATGATAGAGCCTAAGGTATAATGTTGGCCTTCAGCCAAAGTATAAGCCCAGGGGAGGTACTCTAAAGTAGGCTTTGTAGAAGGAGGACATAAAATGTATTTTCAGAGAAGAACCCAAAGAAAGTTAATATGTTCATCAAAAGTGGGTTTACCATGTCTGGCTTCATTTATCAAACTGCTATAGCTTTCATAATACCTAGGGATAATAGAAGAATCTTCAATTAAGCAGACTATTTCATCCCTAAGAATAGGAAGTCCTATGAGCATGAACACATCCAAGAGAATAATAGTCATATGCCCGCCAGGAAAAATGAAGCATTTGGATGAAGGAGACCAAAAACGTAAAGCTGCACTGATAAGAGATGCTTGGTATTCGTTCTTTTCTTTGGATATGTGAATCAGCTATAATATTCCAAGCCTGAACCAAAGGTTCTCAAATGAAGGAGCTAGCCTGTCAATCCATTAGTTCCAGGACTCCATGGGTCTGATCCACGACCTGATAAAGATAGAAGGATCTTCAAGGCTACCTTGACTGTATAAGACATCTGAAGAATAACTCAAATAGGGAAGAGAAAGACCCTCCTTAGGGACTGTGGAGGAAGCTCTGGGAGTGAGTATCAAAGGAGTCCCTCCATGATGCCTGTAATAAAATGAGCTACAAGAGGCATATGATTAAATTGGTTTGAAAAATTGATTATGATGAATAAAAATAGTTTTATAAACAGAGAGAGTAATGTACCAGATTTGAGGATAAGGAGGACAGCTATCAAGAGAGAACTCTTTTATTAAGGTGAGTTTTACTTCCTGAATGGAAAAAAAAGAGATGGTTAAGGAAGTTATTATGAATAAAAAAGAAGTGATACAAGCATAAGAAAGTACCTCCCATTTGTCAAGTTCTTCAGCAGTGAATTGGGACAATAGAGGAGAGGTAGGTCGTGGTTGTTTATATTAAAATCAATCATCAAAAATCTTAAAAAGAAGATAAGAATTCAGTATAGATGATAAAAAGAATCATTACCTGATGAGTGGAATGTGAATCAGAAGGAGGTTTAGAAGAACTGGCAGCTTCTTTGGTTAAAAATTTGGTAAAGGAAATATAGACAGTTCATTTCCTCAAAGGGTAAAGGAATTGCATCTATACTCACAAAGGCATAATTGGCTTAAATAGATAAAATTTGCTAGAAGAAGTGTGGAGATAATGGTTCAAAATAATATAAAAAAGCCATTTCATCCAATTTCCCCAAGAGAAATTCTTGAAAGAAATGCACAGAATTGGGTACAGTCCAGAAAATATAGAACTTGTAAAATAATTGATCAAGCAGAATTTGCTGGAGGAAGTGTGGAGATAATGGGCTGAAATGACCTGATAGATAAGATGTTGAAAAATGTTCATTACCTCTAGGGTTTTGTGAAGTTAAGACACATATATTTGATAAATAATGCTAAATAATTGATGGAAAATAATTTTTTAGGGGGTAATAAAGAATATAATGTCCAAAGCAAGGATGAGAATTAAATGAGAATTTTTAAAAGCCATTTCCTGAAAGAAATAGCAAAAAATTAGCTTTAAAAATTATTTTCGGCTAAATTAAAGGATTTTATTTAGTTAATTTTTTTAATTAAGAAAAAATTTATAAACATAATTATTTTGGCGATCAGTTGCTAAATAATTAATTTTATAGCTCAAATGTGCAAAATTATACAAATTTAGTCTTGGATGTAGTGAGAATAATTTTGTATAAATACAGCAAAAGTTACAAATTCATCAAAATTTACAGTGAAAATTGAACAACATCTCCCTATATTTCTAACATATAGTTTTTATAATTATTTGCAATTAACCTACACATAAGCCATGCATTCAAAATCCAACAATGCCCAACATTACAGTTTTAATTATAAAAGCTTGCATTAAAACAAAATAAAGGAGTTTTAAAGAAATTTACGTTTCTTTTGGCTGTAAACTTTGAGTACATATTTCAATATGCTAAAAACTCCTGGAGAAGTGGAAAATTTGACAAAACCTAGCTGAAAAGAGCCCAAACCATATGCAAAACCGGTTTTGGTTCGGTCGGTATTAGTCTGATCAGCTTCAGTTCGACTGGCTCCAAACCGCTCATTACTGTTAAAGACGACAGGAACGCCAAAGGAGAGAGCAGAGATGGCGTTGCTACCTTCGATAGCGCCGGCGACGACGAATGGAACAGCGGCGTGTGGCGGACCGATTGAGCTGGCGGCGTCGTGCAAGAGAGCTTAGATCGTACGCAGGGAGCTTCACGCGGAGCAAGCGGCGTTGCGAGGGTCAACGACGGCAGCTGCGGTAGCGACACGGTCTCCTCCGGCAGCGTTAGTGGCTTGGGCGAAGGCAGCAGCGTGGTGATCGGCTCCGTGATGGTCTTGGCGCTGGCAATGGCTTCGGGTGAGTGGAAGGAAGAAGAAGGAAAAGCGGAAGGAAGGAAAGAGGGGAGGGAAGGAAAAATAGTTGATTTTTGAAAATTTAAGTTGGGGAAAGAAGAAATTTTAGAGTTTTTAGAAGATTTTGTATAAGAAAATTTATTACTTCTAGAGTTTAAAATTTGGTGTAAGGAATATTTAGAGGGAAATTCATTTGCAGCAGATGGAGATAGGTCTGCATAATATTTTTTGGCTTAATTTTGTCTATCCGAAACTTATTTTTGGGCTCGTTTTTGCTGCCTTTCGAGCCGAGCCTGTGCGTAGAGTTGAGGTTGAACGATTTGGTAAAAATACATAGTAAATTCATCAAATTGGACCTTGGGTCCAGGCATTTTCTTGAGAGAGAAAAGAATAGGAAGAGATGAAAGAGGTTAAAAGTGAGAAATAAAAAGATGGTAAAAATTTTCATATAAATTAGCATTGGATTGCCCAAGCTAATTATATGCAGGGGGCATTGTTTATGCCCAAATATAATTTTGGGCTTGTAATTAAAATTAAGGCCCAAGTGAAGCCCAAAAATTAAAATTCAGCCCATTCGAAATTGCTTGGGGAAAGAAATCGTTGAGTTGAAGTAACAAGCTTCTTGAGGTAACCAGAAAAATCAAGCAGAGACTGTAGAATTGCTAGAGGTAATCCAAAAGGTGTGTAAGTTACAAAAGTTATTGAAGGTAATCATAGAGATATTTAATGGGGAATTTGCTTCTGCACGAAGTTGGTGGACTATAAAAGAAAGGCAAGAAGCATGGAACTAAAAAAAACACACAACCAATCCAATCAACATCAACAACAACAATTAACAACAATCAGCAAATCAACATTCAACAAATCCAATTTTTAGTAATTTTCTAATAGTCATTTCCTTTAGCTTATAACATTTTACGCTTTCATTCCAGCAAAGTTTGTATTATTGCTATTTCAATACAATTTCAAATTTTCTCAAGCTTATTGTTATTATTTTTAGCTTTTTATCATTACCTCCAGCATTACCTTTAGCTTTTTATCATTACCTCTAGCATTACCTTTAGTACATTTTCATTACCTCCAGCGTATTTTCATTATCTTCAACGTATTTTCATTTCCTTTAGCGTATTTTCAATTTTCTCAAGTGTATTTTCATTACTTTTAGTTTTTTATTATTACCTTCAGCATTACCTTTAATTCATTTATCATTTCCTTTAGTCAAATTACCATTACCTCCAGTAACAATTTGCCATTTATAATCAAATACAAACTTTTACATCCTTGGAACTCAAACAAATTGTGGTAAAGGCGTTTGGAAATCCATAATTATCTGAAAAAAGTTAGTATCTACAAATTTAGGAAATCAATCTTTCCTGGCACACTCGAAAAATCAATTTTGCTAAAAATTATACCAACAGTGGTATCAATAATATGTCAAATTTTACGTTCAGCACTGCCATTTTATTCATGAGAATGGGGACAAGTGATTGATTCTTAACAAATCTTCATGATTAAAAATTAATTTCAAAGCAACAAAGACCAAAATGTATAACATGATAAATTTCAAATCGATTTTAGTAACTAATCACATTATTTATCTTTGCTATTGGTGAAAAAAATTCAAATATTTGTGACTTTTTGTAATATAATTCTAATTTTTTTTTTTTTAATAATGTCCCGATTTAGTAAATATTTGGTAATTTTAATACAAATAATTTTTTGGTCAAAATTAACTAACAATACTAATATGATATCTTATAAAATGTCAAATTTACCTTTTTAATTTTTAAAATCTATAATGGTTTATTGGTATAAAAATCGAAACATTTGAATTTTTTGGCAATTTTATCCCAATTTTTAAATTTTGATAAAATGTTTTAATTTAGCCAATTAATAATTATTTATTTAAAATTAAATAAAAATACAAACACTAAAATAATTAAATTTACTATTAAGAAACTGCTAAATTCACAAGTGATTTTTATAATAATTTTAAAAATTAAATATTTTTAATATAAAAATTAGTACTCTAGTTAATTTAAAATTCTTAATTATTTCATAATTATTTATTTAAAATTAGTTAAAACATCAAATTTTAAAATGCTAAAAAAATTTCTTATTTTACAACATACACATATATAATTTTTAAAAATTTATTAAAATAATAGTTAACCAAAAATTCCAATTTTATCACATGTCAACTCTTTTTATTTAATTTTGATCAAATAATTTTAAATCGAAATATTTTTAAAAAATAAAAAATAGGATAAAACTACTAAAGTCGCAAGCGTTTGAATTTTTTTATGTTAATAGACATTTATTGATTTTACAATATAAAGGGTAAATTTAACATGCCACATTAGCATCCTATATTTGATTTTAATTAAAAAATTAATTATGTTAAAATTTTCAAATATTTATTAAATCGGAATATTATTGTAAAAATTAAAAGTTTGAGATTATATAATAAAAGATGATAAATACAAATGTTTGAATTTTTAATACCATTAATAGTTGTTTTTATGTGTGAGAAATCGCATACATATTGGATATGTATTACGCCCAAATTGACAAAATACGTGGGAATTTTCCATTATCAAATTGCATAGTCACATTTGTGGAGATAATTGATAACTAATAACTTCTTTTTTTAATAAGTGTTGCCTTTTTTTTTTTTTTTTTTTTTGAAAACAATAATTGCCATTAATCGGTATTATACCCGCCATAAAATGCATTATCAATTAATTAGTTTCTTCATAGTGTGTTTAGTTTCTTCATATTGTATTTAGTGTGAATAAAAGAGGTCTTAAATTTGAGTTTTTTCTTCCACCACTATTTATTAAAATTTAGTGGGAGCAGAA
>CATIWO010459240.1:0-10019 GCA_949673435.1 Macaranga tanarius
ATTCCAGTAGTTCTGTTAAATAGCAAATAAGAGATTATGATAGATACTCTGACTTTATCAATAGAGCTTAGGCCTTATAAGTTGTAATGCTTGACATGTATTGTTTTCCAGCTCATTTCAAGAAACAAACATGTGAAATTGATTGAAGAAATTATCCTCGATTTCTCTTAATTTTAGTTTTATGTTTATTTTTTTATTTTTTTCTGACTTTGCAAGATTTTTTTATATATAATATTGCATATACAATTCAATGTTACCTTGTTTATCTGGCGCTCAAGCTATGATCAAGAACTGATGTTAAGTGCTGGTCGAATATCCCTGGCTACTTAGTTCATCATCCATAGTTTTTTATTTCCTGTTTTGTTATTTTTTGTTAGCTTTGTTTTATTAGTTTTTTTTTTGAATTTTGCTATTAATAATTCAATATGTTATCAGTTTGCTTAGATTAGGAAAACAAATTTTCATTACTTGACATCTTGCCAAGTGATTTTTCCCTCAAACAATAAATGATTTGAAAATTTATTAATAAAAAAATTAATTTATTTGGCCAATTAGTTTTTCATTTTTTAAAAAAAAAAAATGAGAAAAACTTATTGTAGAGAACAAGGTACATATAACAATTTGGGCCTATCGCAAATTTATAACTTAGTTAAGACATAGGGGAAGTGAGAATAAGTACCTATTTGGATGAGTTGCTGGAACTCTGTTGTTTTGGAGCTGTTAGAGTGTTTTATTTTTTGTTTCTTGGAACAACAACAATAACAGCAATAACACTCATCCAAATGGGGCCTACGATGAAAACAACTGACGTCTTTCTTGACACAAAATGAGTCATCCAATTACATTATACCAACGTGACACTAACACTGAGAAATTTATCCTCTGTTGATTTGATGCGCTGATAATTACATGAACCCGACTAAGTAAAAAAAATATAGACGTGTAACTTGTAGCTAGGATTTAAATGGGCATTTAATTTTAAAGATAATATGTAATACCTTGTCCTAGAAAATTAAGGTGTAGATAAAATTTTGGATTTTGATTCATTTGAAATAAGTTTGAGGACCTTTTTTATTATTTTAAAAAATTTAGGGGATTAAAATAGATATTTATCAAAAAGAGACTAAAATTGATATTTACCAAAAGATATTTTTTTTAAAGAAGAAAAGAAGCAGAAGCTTCATTTCTCGCCATTTTCTTTCTTCTTGTTTATTCTCTGTGCCAAACTTTTTCATTTCTTCATCTTTTTCATTTTTTTTTCTTTTTTCAACTTCCAAACATCAATTTAAAGTTTCTTATTACAGATCAAAGATTATATACAAGAGTTTTTGGTAAGTAAAGTTATTTTTATTCTAATTTTTGAATTTAATATTTTTATTGAAATTTCGAGTTTTAAAGTTTATTTATGCTAAAATGGACCCCTGTGATAATTAAAATGATGTTTGAGTTTGATTTAGATTATTTTCTAACATTTTTGGTTGATTAAATCTAGTTTTTTGCCTATGTGAATAGTGTCCATGAATAGTATTGATGAATAGTGACAGCTCTCTGTGAATAGTGATATCCCCAGTAGCCTCCTGAAAACCTTATTTTAAGCCTTTTTTCGGGTCCTAAACCATATCCTGTAGCCGTAGATCAATTTAAGTTGAGTAAAATTAAGATTTAAGCTTGTATGATTTTACTTATGGATATTAGGATCGGATCAATTTAGAGCTGTAGAGGCTAGATCAAGGCCAACAAATTAGATTTCGGTTCAGCAGGCTCAGGTTAGTGGATACATATATAAAACTATTTTGAAACTATATATATATATATATATATATATATATGTGTGTGTGTGTGTGTGTGAAAGAATACGTTTTACAGTTTGGGAAAAAGGTTTTCTATGTTATAAATTTGATGTTTCCTTACAAAGGGAATTTTTATCATGTATTAGTTATAAAGCATGATTGTATAAGTTTCTTAGCTTTTATTTTAATAAATGGGAACATGTAGCATATAACTAGTGTTGATATAGAAAAAGTAATTCTAAGTAAATACATGGTTAATATATTGATACAATGATTATGTTCAGCTTTACACAACTGTACGTTTTACTATTCATCTATTATGTTCTATGCCAATTTGATAAATGTGATTGAATTGGTTTTATGGACAAAACTATACACTCGTATTATGTACTCGTTAGATTGCACCATGATGACTACTGTTTATTCAGAAATATTATTCAGAAACTGTCTTGGGGACAGCACCTGATTGTACATATAGCCTTGAGGGCATACAATTGGGTGGTTAGGCATTGGGTGCCAATTCTGCGCATGCATATGACCAGTTTTATGATTTCAGTAAGAGTGCATATGAGACGCTAGGTCATCAATGCCGCCTATTATGTTAGCACAATCTTTGGTTACATATTAATGAGTGTATGAGATAGTATTTTTATGAATATAATATTTCAGTTTTAAATCGGCTTGTAAGGAAGCGGTTTAGCTAAAACATTATATTATTTCAGCTAGTAACAAATCAATTTATGCATATATATTGTATTATATTATTTCAGCAGTTTATTGATTTCCATCATTTCAAGGCAGTTTTATGAACATATTGATATATCTATAATTATTTTAGCAGATAGCTAATGTTTCCACTTTAATTTATAGTATTTTAAGTTATTCCACTCACTGAGTATTTTTGTACTCACCCTCTCTTCTTATTTTAAAATATTTTCAAATACAGCAGAGTAGCATCAGCAGTAACTAGTAGATCAGTCAAGTGTTATCCAGTGTCTAGAGAGGTTGAGCCAATAAACTCAGACTTTTAAACTTTTGTATTATTTTAAGACTTATTTATTAATTAGTAGATGGACTTGTATTATGATATAATTAAGATTGTTGTAAAAGATTCTTAGTATGTATAATGACAACTTTATTTTAAGTCCATCTTGATGATTGAGGTTTAAGATAATATTTATAGTATTAGTATGTCAACTCAGCGTAGCATGTCGCATTCGGTTCGATAGCTAGAGGAGCGGGTGTGACAATTTTTGGTATCAAAGCCTAGGTTTAAAGAGCCTAGGGTAAAGAGTTTGAGTTTAGCAGCTTACCTAGATTTAGTAGTTTGTATAAATATTTATCATTGGAATAGAACTGTTAAGTCTAAGATTATTTTTGTTATTGTGGTTTTATAGATCATGCTGTCAAGACTTATAGGTGGTAGAGGCCGTGGTAATCGTGGTCGCGTAGCTAGGCTTACTAATATTGGCTAATGATATGTCGGTTAGTGGAGAGGAACATGTGGATTCCATTTCGGCTGGTGTATCAGGAGCATATCCAGCAGCTTCACAGCTATAACCAGTTCCTATACCTCTAGCTCAGCCACAAGTTCCACCTATTCCTCAGTCAGAGCCACCAGTACTACAGTTTCAAGCTGATGCTGATATTAGAGCTCTGATGACTCAGGCGTTTATGGCAGCTATGGCTACTCGTGAGCAATATCAAGATCCCTGGATGATAGTAGATCGTGCATGTAGACTAGGTGCTTACGACTTCGAGGGGTCAATTGATGAAGGAATAGCTGACGAATGGTTGAAGAAATTGGAGAAAGCCTTCCTTATTTTAGGATTAACGGAGGTGGAAAAGGTGCAAAACATGCACGGAATTATGAAAGGCTTAGCAGATGATTGGTTATTAAGGATTCACCATTTATATGGTGAAGGACTGACATGGAACATATTTGTTACTGAGTTCCATAAGGAGTATTTAACAGAAAGCTACAAGAAAAGTAAATAAGAAGCTTTCTTTAAGCTGAACCAAGGGAGTTTATTAGTCAAGGAATATGCTGATAAATTTGAGGATCTCTATTGCTTTTTTACAGAGATATGTCTTCAAAAGAAATCAAGTGCGATCAGTTCATAAGTGGACTGAAAGCTTAACTGAAAACTGGGATAGCCTGGTATGAACGAAATAACTTTCGAGAGCTAGTTCAAAAGGCACTTACGTTTGAAAAGGTAAGGAATGAGGAAACGGAAGATGAGAAGAGGAATAAAAGGTTTAATCCAGGTTATTCTCTAGGGTTTACAAACAAGCCGGTTAGCAGAGGGGGTAATACATTTCCACTTAGGTCTAGTTATGGTGGAAGTGGATAAGGCTCTTACATAAATAAGGGACAACAAGGAAATCAGCCATAGATGAGCCAAAGTTTTATATAATAACCAACTGGTAGCTCGGCCAGTGGCCAAAGGCAAACTCAATGAGGCATGCAACAGAGTAACCTGAGAAGACTCACCTACCATCAATGCCAAACTTGTGGCAAGTTCCATGAAAAGGAATGTAGAAATAGGTCAATGAGTTATTATGAATGTGGAGAAGTTGGCCACATAAAAAGAGATTGCCCTTCATTAGTACAATTTGGTGGTTTAGGACAAGGAGCTGTTATTCCTAGAAACCAGAGTGGTAGTAGGAACTCTCCACCAAATAGGTAGGTCACCACCGATTCTAGCCCTGGTCTAGGTAGAGATCGTGTTATTACTGCAGCATCCCAGTAAGGTCAGAGTTCTCAGCAGAATCAAACTGTGACATAGGCTAGAGTCTTTGCGATGACATAAGAGGAAGCACTAGCATCTTTGAAAGTTGTTACGGGTATGTTGACTATCTTTGACCGAGATGCATATGTGTTATTTAACCCAGGAGCTACATATTCCTTTGTGTCTCATTCTTTTGCTTTGTATGCTAAAGTTAAGCCTAGTTCTTTATATGCTAATATGATTATTAGCAATCCTTTAGGGAACTCTAAGACTTATAAGAAAGTATGCAAAGATTGTGTAGTTAAGATAGGTGAATATGAGCTTCTAGCGAATTTAGTTCCTCTAGAACTTCAAGGTTTAGATGCAATCTTAGGCATGGATTGGCTATCTTGCCATCGTGCTATAGTGGATTGTTTCAAGAAGATAATCGAGTTTGATCGTCCTGGGGAAGATAAATTTTCTTTCTAAGGTTTACGATATGCTCTTTCCTCTTATTTGATATCAACCATAACTGCAAGGAAAATGCTAAGGAAAGGCTGCCAAGTATATCTTGCTTATGTGGTTGATACTAAGTCTGAAGGGCCGAAGGTAGAAGATATTTCAATAGTATGTGAGTTTGAAGATGTTTTTCCCAAAGATCTTCCTGGTCTACCTCCATATAGAGAGATTGAATTTACTATAAATGTGATTCTGGGTACAACTTTAATTTTGCAAGCGCCTTATAGAATGGCTCCAGCAGAATTAAAAGAATTAAAGATTCAACTACAGGAGTTATTAGATAAGGGCTTCATTAGGCCTAGTGTATCTCCATGGGAGCACTAGTGCTATTTGTGAAGAAAAAGGATGGTTCCATGACTGACAGTTGAACAAGGTTACAGTGCAGAATAAGTATCCCTTACCTCGTATTGATGATCTTCTTGATCAATTGTAAGGTGCTAAGGTTTTCTCAAAGATTGACTTGAGGTCCGGATACCATCAACTGAAGATCAAGGAGATAAATATATTTAAAACAACATTTAGGACGCATTATGGACACTACGAGTTTTTTGTTATGCCATTTGGATTAACCAATGCATCGACTGCTTTCATGGATCTCATAAATAGGGTATTTCAGAAGTACCTGGATAAGTTTATGATTGTATTCATAGATGATATACTGATGTATTCTCGAAGTAACGAGCAACATGAAGAACATTTGAGGATAGTTTTGTAAACTTTGAGAAGTGAGCAACTATTCACAAAAATGAGTAAATATGAATTTTGGTTGGATCAGATTATTTTCTTAGAGCATGTTATATCGGCAGAAGGTGTTTATATAGACCCTAAGAAAATTGAGACAGTAGTTAAATGGGAACCACCAACTAATGCCACAGAGATAAAGAGTTTCTTAGGATTGGCTGGTTACTATCGTCGATTTGTTCAGGACTTCTCAATTGTAGCAGCTCCGTTAACAAAATTGTTAAGAAAGAATGTGAAGTTTGTATGGACAGAAGAATGTCAAGAGGGTTTCGAGAAACTTAATGAATGTTTGACTTCAGCACTAGTATTAAGTCTTCCAACAAACGGTGGTGAATTTGTGATTTACAGTATTGCATCAGGAAAAGGATTGGGTTGTGTACTCATGCAATATAGGAAAGTGATAGCCTATGCTTCTAGACAACTGAGGCCGCATGAATCGAATTATCCAACTCACGATTTGGAATTAGCAGCTGTTGTGTTTGCTCTTAAGACGTGGAGGCATTATCTTTATGGAGAGACGTGTCAAATTTTCACAAACCATCGATCTCTTAAATATATTTTGAGTCAGAAAGAGTTGAATTTGAGGCAGAGAAAATGGATTGAACTATTAAATGACTATGATTGTACAATAGAGTATCATCCTGGAAAGGCAAATGTTATAGCAGATGCTCTTAGTCGGAAGTCCTATGGCAGCTTAGCTCATATGAAGTCAGTGCCATCTCCTTTGTTTCTAGAGCTTTAAGCCATGAATGTAGACATAAAAGTTGATAGCCAAAGAATGTTGTTGACAACTCTCAAGGTGAGACCCATTATAGTAGAATGAGTTAAGGAAGCTCAAGCACAAGATGCTCGTTTATGTAAGATCATGGAGGAAGTAAAAAGTGGATCATGAGATGATTTTTCTTTTCAAGAGGATGGAACTTTAATGCTTAGAGAAAGACTTTATGTTCCAAATGTTGAATACTTAAAGTGAGAAATTATGGAGGAGGCTCATTGTTCCGCATACTCAATGCATTTGGGTAGTACTAAGATGTACCGTACACTCCAAGAGAGTTATTAGTGGCAAAGAATGAAAAGAGATGTAGCAGACTATATGGCAAGATGTTTGGTTTGTCAACAAGTGAAGGCTGAACATCAGTGCCCATCAGGTCTTTTGCAACCACTTCTAATTCCAGAATGGAAATGGGAGCATATCACTATGGACTTTGTAACGGGATTACCTCAAACGCAATAAGAACACGATGCAATATGGATTATAGTGGATCGGTTGACTAAATCATCTCACTTTCTACCAGTCAGAGTGGATTATTCGTTAGACAAGTTGGCACAAGTTTATGTGAATAAGATTGTAAGACTTCACGGTGCACCGATCTCCATTGTATTAGACCGAGATCCTAGATTTACCTCTAGATTTTGGCCTAGTTTGCATCAAGCTATGGGTACAAAGTTGAAGTTTAGTACTTCCTTTCACCCACAAACTGATGGTTAATCGGAAAGGACTATCCAAACTCTCGAGGACATGCTAAGGGCATGTGTAATGGAATTCAAAGGAAGTTGGGATAAGCACTTACCATTGATGGAATTTTCGTACAACAACAGTCATCATGCAAGTCTTGGTATGGCACCCTATAAAGCCTTATATGGAAGATGTAGAACTCCGGTATGTTGGAATGAGGCAGGAGAAAGAAAACTTATAAGACTAGAGATTGTGCAGTTGACCACATATAAGATTGAGTTAATCTGAAATAGGTTAAAGGCTGCACAAGATAGATAGAAAAGTTATACTGACTTGAAAAGAAAGGATATTAAGTTTAATGCATGAGATAAAGTATTTTTGAAAATATCTCCATGGAAGGGTATAGTTCAGTTTGGAAAGCGGGAGAAGTTAAGTCCTCATTTCATTGGACCATATGAGGTATTTGAAAGGATTGGGCCGGTAGCATATCGATTAGCTTTACCTCCATAATTGGCTCAAGTGCATGATGTCTTCTATGTATCTTTGTTAAGGAGATATAGAAGCGATCCCTCTCATATACTGAAGCAGCAGTCGATTAAGTTAAGAGAGGATTTGACGTATGCATAAGAACCTGTAAGGATCCTAGCTAGAGAAGAGAAAGTCTTAAGGAATAAGGTGATTCCATTGGTTAAGGTGTTGTGGAGTAACCATTCCAAGGAGGAAGCCACTTGGGAAAGGGAGGAGGTATGCGAGTTCAATATCCTCATTTATTCTCTCCATAGGTATGTAAATTTTGAGGACGAAATTTCTTAAGAGGGAGAGAATTTTAATACTCTGTCCTAGAAAATTAAAGTTTAGATAAAATTTTAAATTTTGATTCATTTGAAATAAGTTTGAGGACCTTTTTAGTTATTTTAAAAATTTTGGGGGACTAAAATGGATATTTATCAAAGAGGGACTAAAATGAATATTTTCTAAAAATATATTTTTTTAAAGAAGAAAAGAAGCAAAAGCTTTATTTATCACCATTTTCTTTCTTCTTCTTTATTCTCTGCGCCAAATTTTTTCATTTCTTCATCTTTTTCATTTTTTTTTTCTTTTCTCAACTTCCAAATATTAATTTAAGGTTTCTTATTACAGATCCAAGATTATATACAAGAGTTTTTAGTAAGTAAAGTTATTTTTATTCTAGTTTTTAAATTTAATATTTTTATTGAAATTTTGAGTTTTAAAGCTTATTTATGCTAAAATGGACCCCTCTGATGATTAAAATAATGTTTGGGTTTGATTTAGATTGTTTTCTAGCATTTTTGGTTGATTAAATCTAGTTTTTCGCCTCTGTGAATAGTGTTTTATGAATAGTATCAATGAATAGTGCCCATGAATAGTATTTATGAATAGTGTCTGTGAATAGTGATAGCCCCAGCAGCCTCCAGAAAACCCTATTTTTAGCAGTTTTAAGCCATTTTTTGGTACCTAAACCATATCCTGTAGCCGTAGATCAATTTAAGTTAAGTAGAATCAAGATTTAAGCTTGTATTCTTATGATTTTACTTATGGATATTAGGATAAGATGAATTTGGAGCTGTAGAGGTTAGATCAAGGCCAACCAACTAGGTTTTGGTTCAGCAGGCTCAGGTGAGTAGATATATATATAAAAATATTTTGAAACTATATATATATATATGAAAGAATACGTTTTACAATTTGGGAAAAAGGTTTTCTATGTTAAAAATCTGATGTTTCCTTACAAAGGGAATTTTTATCATGTATTAGTAATAAAGCATGGTTGTATAAATTTCTTTGCTTTTATTTTAATAAATGGGAACATGTAGCATATAACTAGTGTTGATATAGCAAAAGTAATTCTAAGCAAATACATGGTTAATATGTTGATATAATGATTATATTCAGCTTTACACAATTGTATGTTTTGTGATTCATCTATTATGTTCTATGGCAATTTGATAAATGTGATTGAATTGGTTTTATGGACGAAGCTATACACTCGTATTATGTACCTATTAGATTACACCATGATGACTGGTGTTTATTCAGAAATATTATTCAGAAACTATCTTGGGGACAACTCTTAGTTGTACATATAGCCTTGGAGGCGTACAATTAAGTGGTTAGGTCTTGGGGGCCAGCTCCGCGCATGCGTATAACCAGTTTTATGATTTCAGTAAGAGTACATATGGAACGCTAGGTCATCAATGCCGCCCAATGTGTTAGCACAATCTTTGATTATATATTAATAAGTGTACGGGATAGTATTTTTATGAATGTAATATTTCAGTCTTAAATCGGCTTGTAAGGAAGCAGTTTAGCTAAAACATTATATTATTTTAGCTAGCAACAAATCAGTTTATGCATATATGTTGTATTATGTTATTTCAGTAGTTTATTGATTTCCATCATTTCAAAGCAGTTTTATGAACATATTGATATATCTATAATTATTTTAGCAGATAGCTAATGTTCTCACTTTAATTTATGGTATTTAAAGTTATTTCACTCACTGAGTATTTTTGTACTCACCATCTCTTTTTATTTCAAAATAATTTCAAATTCAGCAGAGTAGCATCAGTAGTTGCTAGTAGATCAGTATGGTGCTATCCAGTGTCTAAAGAGGTTGAGCCAATAAATTTAGACTTTTGGATTTTTGTATTACTTTTAAGCCTTATTTATTATTTAGTAGATGGACTTGTATTATGATATAATTAAGATTGTTGTAAAAGATTCTTAGTATGTATAATTACAACTTTATTTTAAGTCCATCTTGATGATTGAGGTTTAAGA
>CATIWO010459249.1:0-11897 GCA_949673435.1 Macaranga tanarius
ATTGAAATTTAGTACTATGGTGATTAATAAAATTAATAGAATTATTCATATAATACCAAAAATTAATACTTTTTTTTAATAATGTTTACAAATTAGCGACGGATTCAGCATCCGTCGCTAATTAGCGACGGATGGTGAATCCGTCGCTAATTTTAGCGACAGATTCAAGATCCGTCGCTAAAATTAGCGACGGATTTACATCCGTCGCTAAAATCCATGGGTAATCACTATCCGTCGCTAATCCGTCGGGAATTAGCGACGGAAAACTGGCCGTCGCTAATTTCCGTCGGTAAATTGTTGCATTCTAGTAGTGTATTTTGATTCCGATTCCCACCTATACTTTTTGTAAAACAAACGGACCCTAAGTTACTAGCAGTATCAGTAGTCATATTTACTGTTAAATAATCGTTCTTTGTACTATGATTTTTTAAAATTTTAATTAAATTATAATAAAATTAATTATATATTTTTGAACAGAAATAATTACTAAACTTTTTCTTATTAATAATTCATAAGTATTTTAAAGGGCTATTAATGTCAAAATTCTCAATGTCTACAGCTTCTACAATTTAATTTCAAAACTATAAATTTTTACAAAAATATCACAATTTCAAAAATATTTGCATTGTCAATACATTACCTCCTTTGGAAAAAATTGAATTAAAAATTGTTAATGTGGAAAACAAGGTGTCATGCTTAGTACCCAAAGAGTGTCCCCTATGTTCACGTCATCAAATTATAATTAAAAATAAGGATGATGTTAGATATCGCAACCCACAACATCTAACATCACCTTTATTTTTAATTATAGTTTGATAACCCACGACATCGCGGGTTGTGACATCTAACAAATCTGTCCCCCACAATATAGGGAGCATATATGTTTTTGCTTATTTTTTTTATTTTTTTAAGGGGCAAAAGGGTCATTGTGTCACAACTTGTGATACACTGTGGCGTCGCAAGTTGCGACACAAGGAATTTCCCTAAAAATAAAATGCTTCTTTTTAAAAAAAAATTAAAGGACATATTTTGTTGTTAAAATAGGTTTTTAAAGCCCTAATCTCGATTTCATTATCACTCTTTCTGTTTCTACATTCTTCATTTTTTAATCATCTTACTTCATTTTTTTCTTCTTTCCTTCTTCATTTTATTGTTCCTCTTTCAACAAGCTTTTAAAAAGTTTATTAACTTCATTTGTAGTTTTTTTCATCTGTTCATTAGTTTGTTTGGTAGTTTGTTTTTTCTTTTCACTTTTTCCACTTTCACCTTCAATTACTAATGATGGCTAAGAAGAAACATTGAGATACTAGTTCAAAGGGTAGAGGACAAAAACAAAAGGAAAGATAAATCTAACATTTTGGTACTTTTGTGTTGTTTTAAGCTTTTTTTAAATTGGTGAATTAGTTTTCTATTATTGAGATTAAATGCAATGTTTTTTTTTTTTATTGTTGTTGTTGTTTTACAGTATTTTAGGAATTTTGAAATAGGTGAATTTATTGGTAGGGTTTATTGAAAAATAACTAAATATCATTGTAAGTAGTACCTTTTGCATTTTTCCTTACCATTTTCTTTTTCTTTTAAATAATGACAACTTCCTTTTTTTTTTTAACATGGTTTCATTACTAAAATAGAGGGTAGGAAAACTCCTCAACCTAAGAACGGAGTTAGCCTAAAGGCTAAAGGATTACAAGATACATATTAAAAAACCTGTGACTATAATCTCACTATATAAGGGACTACCATACAAGTAGCCACTGCCAGTCCAAAACATCAACTAATTTTTCTTTCAGAATAAAGATTCAGACTGAGTAGAAGATTATACACATAAATAGCTATTACCAGAGTGACTGCAATTAGACTACAAGGAGATCTTCCAATCTGATAAAAAAAGCAAAGAGAAGCACATACCGGCAAATCCTTTGAGCTCTATTACTATCACAGCACCACTAATTTAAAAAAACACTTAATTCCAACTACATCTAAGATCTAGATTTAGAGAAAACTAAAGCTATTATATCATAAAACTAAAAGAAAATAACTAAAGCTATTATATCATAAAACTAAAAGAAAATTTATTTAGATAGAGAAGAAAGAAGGAAATAAAAAAAGAGGGATGAGGTGATTTTTAGCCATGAAAATGGGTCTAAAAACCACCTTTCCTAAAAAGAAAATTTATTTAGATAGAGAAGAAAGAAGGAAATAAAAAAAGAGGGAGGAGGTGATTTTTAGCCATGAAAATGGGTCTAAAAACCACCTTTCCTAACTAAAGTAGTTTTTGAAGCTGATTTGGTGAAGAGAGAAGGGAGAGCGTTTTCCTTAAGAGAGAGAAGCTTAGATGCAGTCAATGACAACTTCCCTATTAAGGTTTAGGTTGGTGGAAAATTTAATAATAGGGCATTGAAGAAGTATAAGGAAGGTCACACTATTCTTGGATGGTGGTAAAAGTAGAATTACATGAATTAGAACATAATTGTTATTGGGGTTATTGATTGGGATATTGGTAAAGTTGTAAAGATAGGTTATTATCCACTTTAAAACAATACTTGGAAATATCATACTTTAATAAGTGTTGATAATGAATTTAGAAAAAATGTGGGATGAAGGAGTTGACTTTAACTTTCTAAATTCTTTTTTTAATTGTGACTTGAATTATCAAGCTCATAATATCATTAGTTTAAGCTCAAGTGCATTTATCATATATTTAGTGGCCAAGTAAAAGTAATTCTTGTTCAAAAAGAATTTAATTCTTATTTAAGAATTAAATTCTTATTTTCCATATTGAAAGGAAACCTTTACTAGGATGTTATTCCTCTATAAATAGGACTATAATTATATGTATTAGGTGTACCGAAAAGATGCCATAAGGTGCCAATATCATAATGTTATAGATATAAGCTCTTTTTGATATTCGTTAAGAGATAATTTTAATCTCTTTAAACGTTGAGATTATTTGGGTTACCTTATTTCGGTGTAATTAGGTTCAAAGATTGAGAGTTATGTGGTGTTTGATAATATCACTTAATGCTAAAAATTAATATATTCAGCACTTAATTATTTTAAGTTAGTTTGATAACCCAAAATGGGCACAACTTAAATTATTTAATTCAGTTAAAAAGTACTTAAAATAATAAGTTAAAACTTTTAACTTAAAATATCTACTTAACACGCTTAGATGTTAGGTTTTAAAAACTTTTTATTGGATTGACTGTTATGTTCTTATTATTTAAAAATTATTACTCACTTATCAATCTATTTTTTCACTCACATACCGAAAACCCTATTTTCTTCATTTTTTACAATCACTGATTTATTTAAATTATATTCATGATACATATTATTTTTATGGTAATTCTTATATATTTATTATTTATTTATATTTTGGAATTTTACATGTATAGTTAATAGTTAAAAATTACAACATCAATATCACAAGGTTAAATATGTAAAATTGATCACTTTTATAATTTTCAACACTTATAGTTATCAAACAGATTTATTTAATTCAGTATTTAAAAAAATTAGTGTTTATTATATTCAACACTTCAATTTTAGTACTTAATTTTTCAGCATTTAATTTTTTGTTTTATCAAATACCACTTTAATTTCCATGTTATTTTTTTTTGTACTTTTAGTTTTATGCAATGAATATGTTCAAAATATAATGAAAAGTAAAATTGTCGTCAAGTTCTTATAAAATAGGAATCCATATCTCCTGCCAGGACTGGCCCACATATGAGGTCCTACACACATAAAAACCAACAGGTTAGTATTTTCTTTCTATAAAGTTTAGTCCAAAAAATATCTCTTAAATAATTTTTATTCTATTATATATATATTTTTTAAAAAGTCACTTTATTTTATTTATAGGCAAAAGGTCCAAATTGGACTCCAACATTTTGCCCTAATTTTTCAATTTAGCCCTTATAATTTTTTTGATTCGTATAGGACCTTCACGTTGCCAAATTTAGATCAATTCAATCCCTGCCGTTAAAATGTATCAATCAGCTGTTAACTCCTGCCGACGTGCACAGAGTAGGGCCCACAAGATGTTGAAGTTGTAACTGACGTGGAGAGCAGTAAAAATAAAAAATATATATAATGGGTATAGTGGAATTTGGATTGGAGGGAAAATTGCCTCCAAAAGGCTAGGGTGACATAGTTATCTATTGTCTATTTCATTTATTCTTTTCAACTAAACAATTCTTATCTCTTTCATTTATTCTTTTCAACCAAACAAAGCTTTAGTAAAGGAACCCTACATAAGAAGCTTTTTCAAAGAACATGCCCATCATTTGCTACTAGTGAAACACATTGGAGGGGGGTAAAGAAATAGTGAAAAATGATATATCCATGTGCATTGGATTCGCAAGAAAAGGTATGTGCATTGTTTATTACTTCATCTCTTTTGGTCTGATTATTAGAACAGAGAAATAGTTAATAAATGGTTAATTGTATTGAAAAATGACCTTGTGATTTGGATTAGTTATAATAGTATATTTAATTTAATAGTTAGATGTTGTTGTTACTATTTACATGTACTGATATTATTGTGAAGTGGTCCCTGACTTAGCATTTTTTTGTTGTGCCTTTTGAACATGTTAACATATTATCAGAATGGACAAAGTTGATTTGGTGTTGCATTATGGGGGTACATGGACACAGATGCCTGTATTGGCATATGTTGGGGGAGAAGTTGAGATAATTAATGACTTGGACATAGATTGCCTATCTTTCACTCATATTATGAAGAAATACACTAAAGATTTAAGAGCAGACATTGGGAGTAAACTCTATGTTATAAAACCTGGGACAACACTTAGTGATAAACTATTTACTTTGAGTAATGACACTGATATTAGAAAGTTGGTTGAGTGCGTTATCGAAGATGGTGTTAAACAAATTCATTTTTATGTGCATTTTGAGAGTGAAAATGAAGATAGGGGTGTTCCAAGTCTAGGATGCAACATAGGCACACAATGTAGATATGTACGAGCAAATGAGAGTGACTTTTGTAGACCAAATAAAAAGAGTCAGTCATTTTATATTGATAATGTATTGAATGATAATGACACATTTCTGAGTCATATATTGGGTGATAAAGCTGCTGATGTAGGCAGACATAATGTAGCACCCATAGACATTAATACTGAGCAGGGTGATGGGGAAGGTAATGGAGCAGAAGCTACTGAAGATAATGGAGTAGAAAATGAGGAAGGGCTGGAAAGTGATAGCAATAAAGAAAGTAATAAAAGTGATAACAGTGAGGATGAGGAAGAGAGTGAGGAAGATAGTGAGGAAGAGGAAGATGATTTAGATAAAGAAGATGACATAGATATCATTATGCAGTCTAGTATAAAAATTAGGTATGATGTGGATGATAGCAATCCATATTTTATACTAAGAATGACTTTTAGTGATGCAAATGAAGTCAGAGAAGCCATTGCTAAATATAGTGTAGCCAAAGGCAAAGACCTGAAGTTGAAACCCATTGAATGATTCAGGATTAAAGCAAAATGCAAAGAACCTGGCTGCCCTTTTGTGTTGTTTATGTCTAAGGATGGGAATAGAGGTGGACTAATTGTGAAAATAAATTCATTTAGCATGCTCACTATTGGTTTAAACCTTGCTTGTAATATTGTGGAATTAAAACTTTCACATATATTATTTTAAAAACGACATCAGACTTACATCAAACTTATAGATGCTGAGGGTTTGATGAAATACTATCCAAAAAACTGGTGCAAGGCATTCTTCAGTAACAGATGTAAGTCTGATGTCATTTTGAAAATAATATATGTGAAAGTTTTAATTCTACAATATTACAAGCAAGGTTTAAACCAATAGTGAGCATGCTAAATGACATTAGAGAGGTTGTAATGGTTAGGTTGGCAAATAATAAAATTTTAGTTGATAAATGGTCTACTGAGTGGAGTCTTGTATGCATGGAGAAATTCTAACTGAATAGATTGGATGCATTAAGTTGTAATATGATCTTTGGGTTGATGTTTATGAGATAGTTGATGGAGGGGATCGCCATACTAGTTTTTTGGATAAGAAGTTATACACATGTAGAGCATAAGATCTCACATGAATCCCATGCTCACATGTTATTCGTGCACTTAATCATGCCAAAATTAACCCAGTAAGTTCGATTTCACATTGGTATCATAAGTCTACATATATTGCATCATACCAATATACTATGCAACCTATGCCTAGTAAGAAGTTCATGAGATGTGAGGGCTTTGAAGAGCTAGAGCCCCCACCAGTGGTGAAAATGCCTGGCAGACTAAAGACTAAAAGGGTGAAAGCCTTAAATAAGTTAAGAAAGAAGCTTTCATGTGGGAAGCTAACAATTAAAGGGTGTAAACAAAGATGTGGTAACTGTAAAATGGAAGGGCATAATAGAAAGAGTTGCATAGTACCAATGCCTCAGGTAACGTGACTTTATTTTATATATTGCCTGATTTGTGATATGTTCATTAACTATTTATATGTAATTCATTTTACTGTTGTATGCAACCACAAAGTACAAACATGGAGCAACCAATAAGCACTGCATCATCTGTCAGTCCAGATATATCTTCTCAGGTATATATTTATTGTATACATAGTGTTGGTCACATTAATCAATTAATGATGAATCTATTTTTTATGAAATGGTAGCACACTGCTAAAATAAATGCTCTAATGGCTGCAAAAAGGAAAATAAAAGCCAGAGCATCAGCAAGGAGTTCTGGACATGGCATACAGTATGATGAATCAACAACAAATTGGATTTATAATGTGAGTATATTTCGTTATATATCAAGTTATTAAAATATGACAAAGCTTGATTGTGAATATTTCTGAATTGGACCCTTATTTTTTTTTATATGGCTACAATTCTGATTTATAGCCTGGTCAGTTAATTGAAAGATTAGTCTTAGGCAATGGTAGTTGCATGATGCCAAATACAGATCCTAACATTGAGACCAGGTTTCCAATTCCAAGTGAGAGGGATTTACGAAGATTAGCCAAAAAATCAAGGCTTAGCAGCAGTTAGGAGATAAGGTCAATTGCTTTCAAGGGAAATACATCTGAGGTGTTACTACCCAAAGAGATGCCATTCAAGCCTCTAGGACTACAATGGCAAGGTCAACCATCTATTACCATAAGGAATCTTTATGGTTAAGTTGAACAAATGAGAGGCCAAATTCAAAGAAGGTCAATTTCTGTTGATGATTTAGGCAGTTCTGCTCCAAAGCAGAACTAATTTGTTTAACTAATTATTCTCAAAGGAACTTTATTACATATTTTAAGAATCAAGTTCCTTAGGAACTACATGCCTGTAGATATAATAGGTTTTTTTTTGCTTAAGAATTCAGGACATGTGATTCTTTTTGACATGGACATGTAATTTTGTGATCTCTTCTAGTAAAAGTAGCAGACATACAGGTTATAATCTTGGTATTTAAGACTTGTTTCTTGAAGTTTATAATACATATGGAAGGTGATATATTGCAGCTATATATTGTGTGTTTTTAGCTCTGTTTTTAGTGTTGCATTTTTAAGTTGTGCTATATTTTTTAGTTTCATTTTTCAGTCTCAATTCACTGGTAGATTAATGTTGCATATTTTCCAAATTTATAAGAGACAATTCCATATCACATTGCATTCAAATTTAACAAACATCTTAAAAAGCTGAACATCTTTTACATTTCAACTTGGAAAATATTACAAGCACTTTGCAATGTATAATTCCATTCATTTATTTAGAACAAAACTCACAAACACCATAAGACATAAAAGTGAAAGATAAATATAAGCTATTCTGATTTGCTTCCTTGCTACATCAAGTTCTTTAACAGTTGCACTTTTGCCTTCCACCGCTACCTAATTTTGTAGCACCTCTATTCTTTTTTTCAACCTAATATTTTCCTTTAACAAAATCTTCTTCTTCACCTTTAATTCATTAATGACTTGTTTAGCCCTTTCAGACATTTCTCCATCATACTAATAAAAAAAAATCACACCCATTTGCTCTCAGTCCTTCTCTATTTTCCTACAAAAATTACACACATCAAATTAGTTAACTTTCACACAAATATTCATAGATTCAAGTCATGTTTATTTTCCAAGAAAACTTACACTATAGTTGGGGCATGCATAAAACATCCTACCGGAATTTCTATCTGTCATTGATGTCAATAATATAGAACAAGCACCACAGTAACAATGTGCTGAACCTAATTGTTACTGTCTTATTCGATCTGAAGAAGACGAAATCGACATGGAAGATGCCATTGTCACGATCGAAACTCATGAGTCATGATCGGCGCTAGGGAACAGGAAATCACATGAATTCGAAACCCGTAGCAAGCCTAAAACCCAATATTTATACATACCAATACCACAATTTACCTCAAAATTAAAACTTTTATCTTAAAATATTATTCATAAACAACATCATACTTGAACATTTAAATATTTAATCCAAGAACATAATATATACTAAAATTTACTTAACACAATACAACAATAACGTATTACTACTACAACATCTAAAATAATACAATAAAAGGTTAGATTAAAATTTACATAAGTCAGCCGGTGAAGAATAAGTCCGGCGAAGAGAACGACTATGGGAGGCCTGAAGAGAAATGTCCTAAAAAAAATAATTGAGGGGAATCATACCTCACTGAGTGAATTATTATTATGTATATACATGTAACCTAAGGGTACAAGCATTCAAGCAATATAATAATATTTATATTTATATTTATTTCATTACACACACATTCCATGCAAATGCTCAGATATATAAATCATACAAACATAACTGGACAAAAATGGACAAAGATGGAAATGGAGGATCGGGGCGGAACCCTAAAAATTTCCGTAACCTCAAATACAAAGCCTCACTGGCTTTTTGGCCCTTTTAAATCCAAATGATATATCTTATCCAATTGGGCAGTGGATTGGCCCCGAGACCCTGAAAGGTCAACCGAGCTCCCGCAGTCTCGCTGCCGGCATGACTGGCCCTGAGACCCTGAAACGTCAACCGAGCTCCCGCAGTCATACCTCTCTCTCTATCAATAATCTCAATAAAATATTTTAATCACATATCACATCAAAAATCATATCATACACATCTAGCGTACTGGTGCGCACATAGTCCTAGTGTAGCCCACTAGGTAGCATGTTCTACCACTATCCTCTAAAACATCACAACCAAAAATAAATAAAATTATATCATTATATAATCAGCATCCAAACCAAGAATCCACACTCACATTTATATATCTATATATAATAACAACATAAATAATATCATAAAAAAATTAAAGGTCTAATGCAACATGTACCACATTAAACACTAAAATATGGATGCTGGTAGAATTTCTATATGCAATGCATATACATAATAATAACTCACAGGTGGAATGCGCTCCTCGGCGCTGACTTGATTGGCCCTGTCCTGATGGCCCTACTCTTGGTGTAGCTATAGAAAAATATAAAAGATAAATAGGGTTAAAATCCTATTCTTATACATTCTAGATTTCTAAGATACAGATCAATCTAAAACACAAATCCAAGTAAACTCAATAACTAACAAATACTAATGCCACATTTTACGAGAAATCTACCGAAAATTCGGCAGAGTCTCCTTCGTAAAACAGACATCTCTCTACTAAAAGTAGAGTCATTCCTGCATAAAATACATTTCTATATTCACCACAACTCAACATCTCGGGTTGGGCTCCCAAACTACACTTAATGCCCCAACCGAGAACCAATACATTCCACAAATAAACATAGCATAAAAATTAATTAAACTTTTCAAATAATTCAAATATATAATAAAAATATTAAGAAACTCATTTAAACTTTTAAAATAATAAATAAATTCATTTTTCCGAAATTACTTCTAGGTAATTAAAATTACAATTTATTTATAAAAATATTATTTCCATACTTTTATTATTTAAATCAGTTTAAACATGTTAAATAATTCATAAATTTTAATTAAAATCAATAAACAATAATATATCCATTTTTCTATAAAAATATATTTAAACATAGTTTCTTTCAAAAATTCATATCTCAATATCTATGATTAATTTCACAAAATTTCCCCAATAAAGTTTAATCTACACAATTTATACTATTTAATAAAAATATTAAACTATTTTCAGTTCGGAACAGTAATCCGGCTCGGAACAGTAACTTGAAAAATTCAACAATTCCAGAAAATTATGAAAAATACCAGTAGACACATCGCAACCTCCTAATCAAAACCCATAGCTATAACAAAGTCTAAATCTTGCTCAAATTAATAAAACCGGCCAAAAACTCAAAAAGCTATATACCTCGAACCGAGGTAGTTTTCGGCGTGGATTAGAGCAATGGATAGCAGATATACGTTGCCCAAAGGATGAGGAACGCGTTGGTACCAGCGGTAGCGGCTGGTGACGCCGGAGGTGGCGCTGACGACCTCTTCTTCCTTTTGGCCAAACGAAAAGAAAAGGGAAAGAGGGAGGAGGAAGGTTGGCCAAACTCGGGAGGGCTGGAGGTGACCAGTGGAGTTGCTGGTGGTGGCTAGAAGGAGCTGGTTCAGTGGTCTGGTACAGAAATAATGGCTGGAGCAGGAGGAAGAAGAAGAAAGATAAGAAAAGCAAGAATAGAAGATACGAGAAGAAGAAGAAATAAATAAAATAAAATGGGTGGAAAAATATCAACTTAGGCCTTCCTTTTAATTTTACAAAAAGATCCCAACATTTATATGGGTTAACTTCAGAACCACATATAACTATTAGCATTTTAATGAATTAACTCTAAAACCGTATATAACTGTTAGCACTTAAATGAGTTAACTCTAAAACCACATATAACTGTTAGCGTTTTAATGAATTAACTCTAAAACCGTATATAATTGTTAGCACTTAAATGAGTTAACTCTAAAACCACATATAACTGCTAACAGTTAACTGAGTTATTGAGCTAAATCACTGGTATTCGAAATTTACACTGAAACCCGACGTTGGGTTATAGTAATAAAACTGGTAGCCGGAATTTATACTGAAACCCAACATTGGGTTAAAGAGATTTTGCTGGTAGTCACACTTTATACTAAAACCCAATATTGGGTTAATGCATAATTATATAACAACATCAATAACAACAAGGAGAAAATAATTATACTAATGCTAATAAAAATTTGGGTTATTACATTCTTCCCCCCTTAAGAAAATTCATCCTCGAATTTAAGAATTAATCATAAAATAATAGGAAGAAATAAATTACTGAGGAAACAAGTAAGAATAAGATGCACGCATGTCACTCTCAGTTTCCCAAGTGAATTCCTCCGCTCCACCATTCCTCCACATCACTTTAACCATTGGAATTTGCTTGGACCGCAACTATCGAATATGTGAATCAACAATAGCAATTGGTTACTCATCGTAGGTCAAGTCATCATTCACTTCCACACCTTACTGTTGAAGAACATGCGAAGGATCCAAAATATACTTTCGGAGCTTCGAAACATGAAACACTAGATGCACTTGAGATAAATTTGGAGGTAAGGCCAATCGATACGCAACCATACCAACTCTTTCTGTAATCTCGAAAGGCCCTATATACCTCGGTGCCAATTTTCCCTTATTGCAAAATCTCATAACACCCTTCATCGGGGATACTTTCAAGAACACATAATCCCCAACTTGGAATTCTACATCCTTTCGTTTCGGGTCTGTATAACTTTTCTGCCTACTATGTAACATCCGTGTCCTTGAACCGGATTAATTATGATTAATGATAATTAAGGATTATTGATGATATTAAATTAGTATTGATTTGGTGTTATTGGTTATTATTTTGGGTAAATAATTATGGAGTTGATTTTCATGTATTAT
>CATIWO010459297.1:0-10834 GCA_949673435.1 Macaranga tanarius
AGGACCCCATGCACAATTATGTTTAAGATTGTGATTGTTGACTAAAGTGAATTCCTAAGCAATCACAAATCTTGTGTCAGCGTTCGATCCACTCATCACATGAGTATCCATATGTCTATTCTGATATCTCATATCAAGTAGTATGAGACTCACTACCTCCCACTATCAGTATCACATACCGATCAAGGAAAATAGACAGAGGTGATAGTCTATGGATTAATACTACCTCTATATTAATCCATCAACTATGAACATTTATAGTATATGTACTAAATGAGTTTGTCACTCATATTATCAACTCTTGATAATAAACTCATTTAACATGATACTAAAGGTAAATATTCAAATAAACAAACACTTTATCCAGAAGAATATTTTATTGCCAAAGGGCTTATTATACAATGTTTACATACATAATGGCCCAAGGGCACATCTATACTAACAGAAACTAGGTTGGATAAATCCTTTATCCAATAACTCTTGTAGTTGTACTTTCAATTGCTTCAGTTCAGCCGGTGATATAGGTGTTGTTCCAGGCAAAAGTTTAATTTTGAACTTAATTTTACTCTCAAGTGGTAAACCTGATAAATCCTTCGAAAATACATATTCAAATTCATTTATAACAGGAACACTCTCCAAAGGTACTCCTTCTTTTCTTTTATTAATCACAGTAGCTAAATAAACTTCACATCCTTTTCTAAGATACTTAATAGCTGTCACAACAAAGATAATTTTAGTAGGTACCTTTCTACTTTCCCCCATAAAATAAATTTTTCCTCCATCTTGTTTCTTAAACACTACTCACCTTTCATAACAATTCACATTTGCTCGATATCAACTTAAACTATCGATACGAAGTCTAACATCAAACTCATTAATCGGCAAAGGTATAAAATTTCATTTCATTTCATCTTCTCCTATTCTTACTGAAATATACTTAATCACTCACTACTAGAATTTATCGATTTAGTAATGGAATTTAAAAATGGAAAATATCTATTTCTAATTTGAAACAAAATTGAAACGGAATATAAACGAAAAGAAGATAATACTATTATCAATATAGATCAAAAATAGAATTTCAATTCTGTTTCTAAATTAGAAACGAAATTTCAATTCCATTTCTAAATCAGAAATGAAAATTTATTTCCATTTCTAAATCAGAAACAAAAATTTAGTTTCGTTTCTAAATTAAAAATGAAATTTATATTTGTTTCTAAACTAAAAATAAAATTTCAATTATATTTCTAAAATAAAAACGGAACTGATATCTATTTCTAAATTAGAATTAAAATTTTAATTCCATTTCTAAATTACAAAAAGAACTTTAGTTTCATTTTTAAATCACATTACAAAAATTTATTAATATAGCAACAAAATTTAATAATCCCTTTATAAATTAGAAAAGAAATAATATTCCCTTGCTGAATTAAAGATATAAGGTAAATTGATTTGAAAACTATTTTCAATATGGCAACTGATTTTAAGATATATTTCTACTTTACAAATGAATATAATATCCGTTGTAATATTAGGTCATTTTTTTCTTTTATCTTCTTATCTCCCCCTTCTCTTTTCATTATTCTAAAAACCGAAATCTCTTATTTTCTCTTAAAAAATGGAAAATTGAGATCGATTTCAGAGACTACAAGCTTAGCTGTGAGTTTTATGGCTACAAAGATGATGTAAGATCAATAACTTTTGAATTAATTTTGCATTTCTAATCCTTAATTTTATGAACTTATAGTTTTGATTCATCGCCTTTTGGTAAAATCAACAAATATTGATCTCTCTACCTTCTAATTCTCTCTATTTCTATTTTCTTTTATTCCTTTACTCTAATAATAATAAAACCCTAATTTTTATCGCATTCTCACATATTCTTTTTCTCAATTCCTCAAGTGATAAAAAAACTTATCAGGTTTGTTTTGATTCTTATTTTAAATGTTCTCATCTTTTTGTCGTGAGGTATACTCATTTCTTTTGTTATGATTGTCTATTTAACTGCTAATTCTTTTATTACAGAAACCACTGTAGTCTTCATCACTACTGGGGTCTTAGGGTACGTGGACAACACACCAAGACAACTGGTAACGGGGGAAAGACTGTTGGTGTCTCCAAGTAGCGATAAGCTGGTTCTACTTTTTAGGTGTTATCTGGCATTCTGGACCTTTTTTATTCTCACATTTTACCTTTATTTCATAATAACTTAGCATATCCTTGTACAAATAAAAACATAATGTCTTTAGTTTTCTATTTTACTTGCTACAACAATGAAACCAACGCAGTTAAGTTTTTTGACAGAATGTTGAATTCTGGCTTGAATTGGAGATCCACCACTATGATTTCAATGCCTATCAATTTTTATCAATCTAATGATTTCTTTTAAATTTATTTTTAATTGTTCTCATTGTTGATGATTATAGAGTAGGAGATTACGGTTAGGTCTCAGTAGCTCAAGCAAAGCTAATAAAGATGCTATTGCAGGTCTAATAAGCTCTTCATTAGCTAAGTAGTAGCTCATAGAACATGTTACTATTTTGGACTCCATAAAATTCCCCATTTAAATTGCTTCCTTTAATAGAGTTGAAACCTCACTCTTTTTTCTGTTTAATTTCATAGGATATATTAATGTTTTTGGACTCCTTTAATAGAGTTAAATTGCTTCTTTTGATGAGAATGACCTCATATGTAAGATTATTAATTAAGTGCTTTATAAATTTATGGGTTTGGCCTGGTATAGAGCATGTTTTATGCATATTATATAATTCAATATTATCCTACACACTGTTATTACTAAATGTTACAATCTTTGGTTTACAATAGTGGTGGATGTGGTGAGTCAGTTGAACCCAACTAGATGCCACCACCATTCTCTTAGTGAGTTTTCTTTTAGAAGAAAGATGATCAGATATTTTGTTTCTTTTAGGTGGGAGGTGTGCGCTAAAGATGGACCATTATTGTGAGGGTTTTAAATTGTATATTTACTTCTATATTTGTAAGTTATAATATGATGAGTGTGAAAAATACTTATTTTGAGCACTCTATTTTATTGCATATTAGGTTTAGTAGTTGCATGTTTAGTTAGTTTTTAGTTAATTTAGTTAGTTTTGTTATTTATTTTAATCATTAGAATTTAGTTATTTTTATATTAAATAGATAATTTTTATTGAGTTTTTGGTTGTAGGATATATTTGAGAGAAGATGGAGATATTGCTTGAAGATAAGATAAGATTGGGGATTAAATTGAAAGGTTATCTTCGCATTAGATGACATACCCATGTCAAATTCATGCATGCCCATGTCAAAAATGCACATGCCCATGTCAGACGAGTTGCACGCCCATGCGGATTTCACACACGCCCATGCCTGCTTTCAAGTAATTCAGGGTTATTTTGATACATGGTCGTGTCACTTTCTTGCGCACCCGTGCATGTTGATGTGGCAGCCTATTAGAAGTGGATTTGGAGCTGAAGTTTAGATAGATATAAGCTCATCTTTTAAGGTTATGATTAGATAAAGTTTGAAAGGTTTTAGATGACCTTTCTAGTTAGGAAACTAGGTCTATAAATAGAATTATTTATTTTTCATTTATGGTTGTTCTTGGATTTTATTTTTCTTGTTATTTTATAGAACATTTTTAGTTTTATGCTTTACTTATATTAGAATAGGATTTGGTTTTAAAGATTGTGAAGAACAAGCATTCTCTACACTTTGGTGCAGGGAGTTTTCTTGTTAACTTTTCTATTATTCATCATGATTGGAATTATTTTCTTTATTTCTTCATCTCTTTCTTTTCTTTTTAATATGAGTGGCTAGATTCTTTTTTAGGGTTCTTATTCTGAATTGACCATGTGCTTATTGTGATTAATGTTAGGTTGTTATTTATAATTCATTAGTTATTGTTGTGCTTAATATCATTTTAGGACTGATCACCCTAAGATTAAATTAATACTACAGAGCTTGATTGAGAAATAGGTTCTGTAGGATTAGGCAATAATCTATTAATTGCTTAATTAGTTGAGAGATAGTTAAGTGGTTAGTATTGATTAAAAGGTTATGTTTTAAAATTAGATTTAAAAGGTATTAGGTTGGTGAGAGCTAGAAAACTTAATATTAATTAATTCCTAATTAATCTTAGGTTTATATGAGAGGAAAACCTATGGTTTCTAAGATCCTTTTAAAATGAATTAGGAATAGCGTAGGCCTAGTTGGTTAATCAATCTTATGAAATGGTCTAATTGAGAATAAGAACCCTATCTTTTAAAATTTGTTTGAATTTGAGTTTTTCTTTATTTTGATTTAGTTTTACTTTTTAAAGAATCTAAACTCTATTTCTGTGTCTAAATAAACGAACATAGTTAGTATTTTAGTAATTAATTTACAATCTCTGGGGGACGATATTTTTATTACTACTTGTTACGATTCTGCACGCTTGCGGATTTGTACTCATCAAGTTTTTAGCACCGTTGCCGGGGATTGATAGAATTCATATTGTTAAGAAAATTGTGTTGCCTGATTTAGAGTTATTTTTTTATTTTAGTTCTGATTGTGGTATTGCATGAATTTATGTTAGTTGATGCACATAACACGATGTGCAAGCAAACAAGGACTTTTGTTGATACCACTTGATTTAGAGTTAGAGAAGACAATTCGTGAGAAAAAGAAACAAACAATCATATCAAAATAATCACCAAGAAAAATGAACGTGGAGGATGATGAAAGGAATGACCCACTGAGACACCAAGCTCTTCAGAATCCTCATAATGGCTAAAGAACCATGTGAGATTTTATGAGTCCTAATGTGCAAGTTGATCAACCACCAATTGTAAACAACTTTAAAATCAAGTCGGCAATGATCCAAATGATCCAAAATTCACCACTCAATGGGCTACCATATGAGGATCCATTTTGTTATATGTCTTAATTTTCGGAGTATTATTCCACCTTCAAGATGAATGGAGTACAACCTGATGTAATACAGTTGATTCTCTTTCCATTCTTTATTATAGATAGAGCAAAGAGATGGTTTACAAGTTTGCCACCCAACTTCATCAACACTTGGCAAAGCTCTACATAGCTTTTTTCAATAAATACTTACCACATGCAAAGGTGTTGAGGATCAGAAATGAGATTAACTCTTTCTTTTAAAGAGATGATGAAACATTCTATGAGTGTTGGGAAAGATTCAAAGACCTTCAGAAACAATGCCCGCCTCAATTGATTCCTACATGGGATTTAGTGCAATCATTTTACAAAGGAGTAAATTATACTTTTAGAGTTAATACTGATGCAGCAGCTGGAGGTACTATCATGTCAAAGACACTAGAAGATGCCTTGGATCTCTTTGAAGAAATGGCCAATACATAAAATTTGTGGTCTAATGAAAGGACCATTACAAAGAAAGCTGGAGCAATAGAAGTGGACATTTTTTCCATGTTAAACGTAAAGTTTAATACTCTAACAAAAAGGATGGATAAAGTGAATTTTAATGCAGTATCTACATTGCCTTCCTCTTGTGAATTATGTCGAAGAGGTCATCCTACAATAGAATGTCAAGTGATGCAAGGGATGACTACAGAGGGAGTCAACTATGTGGGTAATTTCAAAGGGCCTCAAAACCAAGTTTATGGTAACAATTACAATCCTAGCTAGAGGAATCATCCAAGTATCTCTTGGAGCAATCAAAGAAATAACCAGTGGAGACCATAAGCACCACCAGGATTTGGAGATCAGATTGCACAACAACCTCAACCTCAATTTCACCAAGACAAAGGTTCATCCTCTAGAACTTCCATAGAGAGTAAGATGGAGAAATTCATGAATGTAATGTCATCAAAGATGAGTCAACAAGATGAAGCTTAGAAGAGGATAGAGCAAATGATTTGAAATCATTCTTCTTCTATTCACAATCTAGAAGTGCAAATAGGGCAATTAGCAAATTCCTTATCAATAAGGAATCAAGGTGCATTACCGAGTAATACAGAGAAGAATCCAAAAGAACAAGTGAAAGCTATCACCTTACGAAGTGGAATAGAGATTCAAACCCCTAAAGTAATAATGGAGTATGAAGAAAAGAAGAAGGAAGGAGAACAAGAGCAAGAAAGTGAATGCATTGAAGCATAAAAAGAACCAAAAGTGAAGGTGGAAAACAAAGGTAAGTCGAAAGCACCACTAATTCAACCTTATGAACCTCCAGTACCATATCCACAAAGGTTGAAGAAACAGGAGCATGATCAGCAGTTTGCAAAGTTCTTAGAAAGATTCAAGACACTCCACATCAATATGCCCTTGGTGGAATGTCTAGCTCAGATGCCAAAGTATGCAAAGTTTTTGAAGGAGTTGATTTTCAATAAAAAGAAGTTGCAGGAATTCAAGACAGTCACACTTACAAAGGAGTGCAGTGCATTCATTTCTAATAAACTTCCTTTAAAAAGGAAGCAACTAAGGAGTCTCACTATCCTATATTCTATTGGAAATTTATCATTTCAAAAATCTTTATATGATTATGGTGCTTCTATTAACCTTATGCCTTTGTCAATTTATAGGAAAAAAGGACTTAGAGAAGTAAAGCCAACAAACATCCATTTACAACTAGCAGATAGGACAGTAAAGGAACTAAAAGGCATAGTAGAAGATGTGCTTGTAAGGGCTAGAAAATTCATCTTTCCAGTAGACTTTGTTGTTCTTAACTTTGAAGAAGATAAAGATGTTCCATTGATCCTTGGTATGTCATTCCTCTACATAGCCAAGGCAATCATTGATGTATATGATGGAACATTGACACTAAAAGTAGGTGAAGAAAGTTGTAAGTTCAACATCTATCAATGTATGAAATATTCTTATAATAATGATTTGTGCTTTAGAGTTGATGTTTTGGATGAATGTGTGAGTGAAGTCCAACGAAGGAGGTTAGTAAATTGTGAAGAATTGGAGAATATTAAGAAGTGTATGTAGGTACAAACCTCTTAAGATGAAGAATACCTTGACCACCAAAAACCTTTTTCCCAATTACAACTAACAAACACTGAACCTACACCACCATCAACCATAAAACCACTGAATGTAGACTTGAAACCTTTACCTCAACATTTAAGGTATACTTTTCTTGGAGAGAACCAAACTTTACCAGTGATTATATCCTCTAAACTCACCTAAGATCAAGAAGACTTACTTGTGAGGATGCTTAAAAGGAGAATAAGAGTAATTGTTTGGCAAATTTCTGATATAAAAGGGATAAGTCCATCTTATAGCATGCATAAAATTCAAATGGAAGATGGATATAAGCCAACCATTGAAAGGCAAAAAAGGCTCAATCCAAACATGCAAGAAGTGGTAAAGCAAGAGGTGGTTAAGCTAATAGACACTGGGATTATTTACCCAATTTCAGACAGTTTATAGGTAAGTCCTATCCAGTGTGTACCAAAGAAAGGAGGCATGACCGTGGTAGAAAATGAATTCTACAAGAGTGGTGAATGGATGGAGAGTGTGCATTGACTATAGGAAATTAAATTCAGCTACAAGGAAGGATCACTTTCCACTACTGTTCATAGATCAAATGTTGGAGAGGATAGCGGGACATGCTTTCTACTGCTTCCTAGATGGCTATTCAGGCTATAATCAGATAGCAATTGCTCCAGAGGATAAAGAGAAAATGATATTTATATGTCCCCATGGCACATTTGCTCATAGAAGAATGCCATTTGGATTATGTAATGCTCCAGCAACCTTCCAAAGCTGCATGATGGCCATATTCTCAGATTTAGTATAAGAAATTATGGATGTATTCATGAATGATTTCTCAGTCTATGGAAACTCTTTTGAGGGATGTTTAGAGAATTTAGAGTAAGTTCTTAAGCAGTGTGAAGAGATAAACTTAGTACTGAATTGGGAAAAGTGTTATTTTATGGTGGAAGAAGGAATTATTCTTGGACATAGAATATTAGCATAAGGTATCGAAGTAGACAGAGTAAAAGTGGAGACTATTGAAAAGCTTCAGTACCCAATAAACGTCAAAGGAGTTCGAAGTTTTCTAGGCCATGTAGGATTCTATCGACAGTTCATAAAGGATTTTTCATAAATCTCTAAACCTCTCTGTAAACTACTTGAGAAAAATTCTTCTTTTGACTTTACTAATGATTGTAAATTGGCTTTTGACAGGTTAAAGGAAGCATTGATATCAGCTCTTATAGTTATCTCACCCGATTGGAACCTTCCATTCAAATTGATGTATGATGTAAGTGACCATACAATAGGAGCAATACTTGGCCAAAGAAAGGAGAATAAACTTCATGTCATCTACTATACAAGCTGAACATTGAATGATGCGCAGCTCAACTATGCAACAACTGAGAAGGAGATGCTAGCAGTAGTTTTTGCTTTTGATAAATTTAGATCTTATCTTCTTGGTGCTAAAGTTATTGTTTATATAGATCATGCAGCATTGAAGTACCTCCTGAACAAGAAGGACTCAAAGCCAAGACTCATAAGATGGGTGCTGCTTCTATAAGAATTTGACATTGAAATCGAAGACAAAAAGGGATCAGAGAATGTCATAGCTGATCATCTCTCGAGATTAGAGCTAGAGCAAGACAGAGATAATGAAAAAGAGCCTATTCAAGAGCTATTTCCAGATGAGATGCTTCTGGCTATTAGAAGCCTACATGAACCATGGTTTCCTGATACAGCTAACTTTGTCTCGAGTGGAAAGCTTCCAGAAGAATTCAATAGTCAACGAAGGAAAAAGCTTATTTATGACTCTAAGTTCTATCTGTGGGATGATCCATAACTATGGAAGCTATGTAATAATGGCATGATAAGAAGATGTGTAGGGGATGAAGACACCATTTCAATTTTGCAACATTGTCATAAGATGGTCAATGGTGGCCATTTTGGTCCACAAAGAACTGCTGCTAAGGTTGTTGAAGCTGGGTTCTATTGGCCTACTCTCTTTCATGATGCTAGGAAGTTTGTACTCAGTTGTGATACATGTCAAAAAAGTGGTAATATTTCAAAGAAGGATGAAATGCTCCAGTCTGGAATTCTAGAGGTAGAGATATTTGATGTGTAGGGCATAGACTTTATGGGGCCATTTCCTAATTTAGATGGAAATATGTACATACTTGTTTGTATGGATTATGTATCCAAATGGGTGGAAGCTGAAGCTTGTGTAGTCAATGATGCAAGAGTAGTTTGCAAATTCTTGAGCAAACTATTTGCTAGGTTTGGGATGCCTCGAGCTATCATAAGTGATGGAGGAACACATTTTTGTAACAGGAATATGGAGGCACTACTAGCTTGGTATGGGTTAAACATAAAATAGCCACTTCATACCATCCCCAAACAAGTGGACAAGTAGAGGTTAGTAACAGAGAATTAAAATGAATTCTAGCAAGAACAGTGAGTAAATCGAGAAAAGAATGGGCAAGGAAGTTGGATGATGCTTTGTGGGCATATCGAATAACATATAAGACACCTATTAGAATGTCTCCATATAGGTTGGTCTATGGAAAAGCATTTCATCTTCTTATCAAAATTGAGCATAAAGCTTACTGGGCAATCAAGGCTTTGAATTATGACTGCAAGAAAGCGGTTGAAAAGAAACTTTTGCAGTTGAGTGAATTGGAATAGATAAGAGAGATGGCATATGAAAACTCTAGAATTGATAAAGAACATACAAAGAAATGGCATTATGCTAAGGTGAAGATTAAGAGTTTTCAAAAAGGAGACCAAGTGTTACTATTCAACTCCAGACTCAGATTGTTTCCAAGGAAGCTCAAGAGTAGATGGTCGGGACCATTTGTAGTGAGCTATGTCTACCCTATGGAGTTGTGGAAGTTTGCGAAACTCAAAGAGAAAAGTTCAAAGTCAATAGGCAAAGACTGAAAATCTACCATGAAGGCACATTGGAGAATTCTCACCAATTGGCCTTTTTGGTTGATTCTACACTATGAAGATCATGATGGTCTAAGCTCACAGACCTAAAAGAGCGCTTTTTAGGAGCTCAACCAAGCTTTTCTTTTCATTTTTTACTTTTATTTTCTTTATTTTAGTTTAGCTTTATGTTTTGAGTTATGAATTTTTCATATTTTATTTTGTAGAAAGTGAAGAGGAGAAGCTCTAGAAAAGACAAGCAATTGAAAAAGAGGGGGAGCGCGAGATGATGTTATGTAAGTGTATATTTATGTGGAAAATAAAGGGTTATGATTACATGATAATTTGTGATGTTATTTTTGGCATTTTGTACTTGTGATATTCGAATAGATTGGTTGCGTACCCTGTTACGAGGCCATATGACCTGATAAGCTAGAAAAATTACAAAATCAGCCAATCAGGCATAACCATGCACATTTCTCGCATGGCGTGCCATAATAAAATTGATTTAGGCCGTGTCTCATATGTGCGCCAGACAAATAAGTGGCATGGAATCAGGCACGGCCATGCGTATTTCTCATATGCTCGTGCCTGATTAGGTGAATTTGGACTGTAGAGGGCACATGACCATGTGCAATTTAGGCATGGCCGTCTGACTAGTCGGGCATTTTCAAAATTGCACAATTTTTAAACCTTCAAAAGTGGTCAAATCCCCAAATTCCCATAAACTTTCACAACCCTTTCATCTTCCTAACATTTCCCACTTTCCAACTCATAGAACTCTTCAACTTTGACTCCGTTTTCAATTCCCAGCTATTAAATTTCCTAAATTTAATCTATTATATACTTTTCTCTTCTCTATTTAAACCCTTTCTTCTCTATTCTCTACACACTATCATCTTCTTCTTTACAATTCTTCCTCTCCTTGCTAAGTTAGCCAATTTGAGCAATTTTTCTTCTA
>CATIWO010459328.1:0-11892 GCA_949673435.1 Macaranga tanarius
ATTTATATATATATAAATATATATATATATATATATATATATATATATATATATATATATATATATATATATATATATGTATGTATGTATGTATATAATATTTGTGAGAATATTGAATGGTTGATTAAGAATGTGTTGCGGTGATTTATGAATGATGCCATATACATTGAATTGTGAAAGCCACATGATGTGATATGGATTGATATGTATTATTGTAAGAATGGTGAAATATATAAGCATATTGATTATGAGGTACGGATTGACATGTGTATATTGTATGGAATGTGAGGTATACATGTGATAATGGAGACTGAGCTGGGCAGAGAGCCTCCACTGAATATGAAACTGAGACTGAACTAGGCAGAGAGTCTCAGATGTGGCCATTCATGTGAGAAATATAAACGTGTGAGATTTGAGCTGGACAGAAAGTCTCAGGAATAGCCACTAATGATAAAAATGTGAAAAATATAAATTATGTGAGGAATAAAGTAAACGTGTGCTTCGTGTGTGAAACGTGTGATGATAACTCCGACCAAATAACTAACTTGCATAAACATACATTGTTGTATTATGTTTATATATGTATAAACTTGAATGTGAATTTAATATGAGGTGTGATTGTGAAATGTGATATTGTAATTGATGGAATTTCATTTTTACATCAAGTTTGAATGAGGTAAATGTGATGAGATTGAATTGTGATTGTGGATTTTTTTTGTATAATTGGTATATTTTTGAACAAGTTTCATGTTAGTAGCAGGCCAAGCTACTAGTGATAGCAAGCTAATAGCGACCGCCAGTCTATTCTTGTAGGCCAAGCTATTGGCGATCGTAAGCTAATGAGGATTGCCAGTCTGTTCTTATAGGTTAAGCTACTGGCGGTCGCCAGTCTTTTGGCGTAGCCTAGTAATGCTTTTACTCCATGTTTAGACTCTGATTAATCTTAATTCTTTATGGTATTATGAAACATACACTTTTGAGTGATATGTACGATTGAATGACAGATCATTGTCTATATAGTACATAAAGTAGTTGGATGTTTTTCTTTAATTAGTTCTTGAGGAGTATTATATGTTTAATTATATTAATAATAGCTTATTGAGTCGCAAGCTCATTCCTTTACAATTGTAATTTTTAGGTAATAGATAGCCTAGCTTGAGGGGTTGCTTTGGTAAAAAGCTTAAAGTGTGGTTTAGTGTGAGCTAAGGTAGGTCAACGGTAGGCTTGGTGATGACACCTTCATTCGCATAAGCATTTTGCATTTTGACATTTAGGATTTTGTAATAAGATTACTCTAATTTTAGATATATATGTAAAGATTATGTATATTGTACAAACTTATACTTCTATATATATAATTTATCTTTCCAGAAAATGTTATTATTTATGTTTTATTTTTATTTGGGGACATGTGTATGTGGTACCTAAAGGGTTCTACAAGCAATCCTAATGATGCGGCCATGATTTCCACGGCTTCTACCACCTCTAAGTCTTAGCAGCATTATTCTATAAAAACATAATAAAAATAAAGTGTTAGAATTAACAATTATATTCTAGAGATAGAACACTATATAAACTGTTAAACCTAGGCAAACTGCTAAACTTAGACTCTGATACCAAAAATTGTCACGTCCATTCTGCTAGTTGTTGAGCAGGTGCAATATGCTAAAATGCTGAAAATACTGAGCTAGTGCTAATACTAGCAGTAGAATATAAATCATATCTATATTATGAATTTTCTTAATCATTAAGATGAATTTAAGATAATATTGTTATTATACATAATAAAAATTTCTTAAAATATCCTTAATCCACAATAACAATTCTACCACTTATTTGATAAATTTAACTTAAAAGTACTACAAAAGTCCAGAGTCTGGATATATTGGTTCAAACTTTTCTAGACTCCCGAATGGACACCAAAATAGGTTCTACTAGCTACTGCTGATACTCCACTGAATTTGAAAATATTATAAAATAAGAGTGGTGAGTATGAAAATACTCAATGAGTGGATAATTAAAAATAAGTGGGAACATTAGCTACTGTCGGTGATAGTTAAGTAAATATGTAATAAAGATACTTCGATAAATAATAATAAAAAAAATTTGCTAGTAACTGAAATATTGTATAACTATAGCTATATAATTGCTATAAAACTAAATGAACATTCATGATCATTTATATCCATACACTCATTGAATGTGTAACCAAAAGATTATGCTAGATTGCTGACACAATAAGCGCAATGATGATGCTGGCAGCCCAAATGTGCATTATATATATATATATATATATATATGTGTGTGTGTGTGTGTGTGTAATGCTGGTCATACGCATGAGCAAAGCTGCCCCCTAAAACCACCTGATTGTACGCCCCCAAAGCTATATGTACAATTAAGTTTTATCCCTAAGACAGTTGCTAAATAATATTACTGATATAAGACACCAGTTATCATGGTGTAATCTACATGATACATATCACGAGTGTATAAGTTTGCTTATAAATCAATCATTCGTATTTATCAAACTGCTAATAAAATATAATAGCTGAATATCTAGTTAATGCTAGCATCAAAATACTATTAAGAATAATCATTTCATTAAATAATAATAACAAACACATTCTTGCTATAAAATACTTCAACTATTTCAGTAATAGATATATTGCTACATGTAAAGCCCTAGGGGGGGTGAATAGGGTTAATGAGAATTTAAGAGAAGATTAAGAAAATGATAAGTATAAGGGTAGGAGTATAAGGACAACAATCACACAAAGACACAATGATTTAAGGAGTTCAGATTTTCAAACAACCCTATGTCTCCTCCTAACTTATCCTAAGTTAGGATTTTGAATCACCACACCAATCTATTACTTAGATTGAGTACTACACAAATGAGTTTCGAGGCTCAACTCAAACCTTTATACAAATAAAAGTTTTTCTTGGCTCAACTCAAACTATAATAACAATTCAAAGTGTTTTGATGGTTAACACTTGAACCAAATACAAGATAGAAACCCCACTTCCCTTAATCTTAACCCAAGAATCAAAAAAAAAAAGAGAATCTAATTTGGCATAACCCACACTCAAGAAATTTATATAAAAGTAATTAATTTTAGAGGTTGAACAAATGCTAAGAGAAATTGATTGCTTCACCAAATTTTGTAACCTTCTAAAATGAAGTTGGAAGGCTTGTATTTATAAGAAATTATATAAAAAAAACTAGCTGTTAGGAAGCACCACATTTGTCCAAAATAACTTCAATCTTCATTAAACAAAAAATAAGCTTTTTTTATAGAGAAAGGGCTCTTAATGGTCGTAACTCACCTTTCACGATCGTGAGTATCAAAAATATAACCATTAAAGATTGAGTTTCGACCATTGGTATAGGAATAGGTTGCTCACGAGCATGCTCACGATCATGATTGTGTGTAACACCCGTATCTTAGATGCACTGTTCATGCTTTATATTTTCATGTTATATAGAGTTCAATTATAGATTAGATTTAAGTTTGGGTATGTGTATGTGGGTAGAGATGGACCTAATTATAAGATAAGTGTGGATTGATTTGTCACAATAGGAAGTTATGGAGTATTATGTAATTATCCAAGTTCATTAAAGGGATAGAGTGAAATTGTGGTGATATTTATGTATTATTTAATTAAGATTGTTAGTATTATTTTATTAGTGATAAGTTAGTATTTATGGGACAGTTATCAACTTGGACAAATGGAGCTTTTTGATTGGTGGCTTATGTGAGTATTATATGTGTGTTTTTGGTGTAGAGAATTCATTAAGAAGAGAAGAGTGATTTTTGTGGTTAGCTTTGGGAGATTTTAAGAATTTTCTACTCATCTAACAAGGATTTTGGGGAGCTTTAGAAGAATTATAAGTTATTTGAGCATTAATTAGATAAGCCATATATTTATTTGTGATTATTTGAAGTTAGGTTTTTATATTGAAATTCGGATTCTGTTTTCTATTTGCATCAGTTTTAGTATTTTGATCATATATAGAGTTATAAACATCTGATTTAAGCAAGGTTTAATGCTCTAGAAACTATAGAGAGTTCCCTACAATATTTGTGTTTTGACCCAGAGCTGATTTTGCTGTTAAGGTTGACTGGCAGGGCTTGACATTTTCTTGATCATTCTGTCAACTTTGTTTTACCCGAATTTAATAAAAAATCCATAATTAATTTCATACATGTCCAAATGGAGTAATTCTAATTAAAATTGGAAGTAGACTCATATATCTAGCTTCAGTATTATTTTCTTTTTAAACATGTGTGTGAATTATTTGGATTTATAGAACCTTGAGCATGTAGTTGCACGTACATAGTTGCATTTAGTGAGTTTGGTACAAGTTTCATATTTGCTATGTGGTATTGATGTATAATTATGCATAGGTATTGATAAGGATATTAGAGATACTACTTACTAGAGGAGCTTTGCTCTTGAAGGAGTTAAAGCTTGTTGTAAGTAATTGTTAATATAATGTTTATATATAATGATTCTCATGTAACTAAAGTTACATGACTATATTAGTTTGTGTTATGTATATATGTATATATTATGTGTGGGAATATTGAATGGTTGATTGAGAAAGTGTTGTGGTAAATTATTATGAAAATAATAAATATATTTTTATATATGAATATGTTGTTATGAGAAAGCATAATGAATACATGTAGACTATTGAATGGTCGACTAAGCTTATATTATGATATGCATTACTTGTGAAAAAGGTGAATGGTAATTCATAATGAGAAATGAAAATGATGAAAAATGAAAAAGAGATGTTGATTTGTGAAAAACTACTTGAGATGGTATGATTTGAATATGAATTATTATGAAATATATACATATGGCATGATATGAGGAATGTAAGGAAAATGTGTGTGTGTAGAGATTGAGCTCCACGATATGAGACTGAGCTGGACAGAGAGTCTCAGATATGGCCATTCATGATATATATATAAATGTGTAAGATCTGAGACTGAGCTGGGTAGAGAGTCTCAAGAATGGCCACGGGTATAAAATATTAAAATAAAGATATGAAAAAGAAAAGAAAAGAAAAAAAAAGTGAGCTTTGTGCAAAACGTGTATGACATGTGTTGAGAACTCAGCTGGACAGTAACTTGCATCATCACACATTTTTGCACTGCATTATTTATGTATATGGATTATGGATGGCATGTACGTGTGATTGATGGAAATTGTGTTTATATATGTTGAATGTGAGATTATGAATTGTGGATTGCTTGGAATGGTGTAATTGTGATACCAATAGTTGAGAATTAATTATATGGTATTGTGATTATTTATATAATGTTGAATGAGGATTTAGTGCAAGATATGAATGTGATGAATATGGTAGGGTGTAGATATTGAGTATATATATCCATATATATTTGTGTTAGCATTTGTTAGATTGTTATTGATGTTATGAGTTTGTGAATATTTTGAGAATTGCTTGATAACGATGAAATTGTGTTAAATTATGTTATCAGGATAGTGACACGGGCCGAGACATAGGCGTGTCTCAGGCCATGTGGCAAAACACGGGTTATTTAGGGTTAGGACATGACCGTATATAAATACAACATTCGAACCCGAGAGGAATACGAGTACATACACGGGTGTGTCTCGAGTTGTGTATTAAGATGCAGCTTGTTCTGGATCATAACATGGCCGTGTACATAATGTGTAATTTAGACCTGAGAGCTACACAGTTGAGTACATGGGCGTGTACATGGCTATATATTAATTTGAGTATGGACCCAAGAGCTACACGGGCATGTTCTTGGCCGTGTAATAATTTTATGAAATTGTGCATTTTGGACCGAGGGACACACAGGCAAGAACACGGGCATGTTGATAGTTGTGTATATTTATGTGATTTTGGATAGTGGAGAACACGGGTGTGTTGAAGACCGTGTAATTTATAACTTTTATATTATTTTCCTTAATTAGTTCTTGAGGATAATTATATTATCAATTGCTTATTGAGTTATAAGCTCATTTCTTTACACTTGTGGTTTTCAGGCTTTGATAGATAGCCTAGCTTGAGGCTTGTTGATTGAAAGCTTGAGGTAAGTTTAGTCATGAGCTCAAGAGAGTAAAAAAGGCAGGCTTAGTGTCGACGTCTCTATCCATAAGAACATTGATCATTTTGGCATTAGGACATTTTGTATTAAATCTTGAATTTATTTTGATATAAAGTTATGTATGTACTAAATGTACAATGTATATATATAATAAGAGTTTGGTATAAAAGTGCATATCAATTATCAAAAAAAAATTCTCTTGCCACATGGTTATTTATTGTTTGGACACTTGTATGTGGTACCTGAAGGGTGCTACATTAAGTGGTATTAGAGCGAAGATTAGACTCCCTCAAAACATGAAACATAATGCATTCATGATATATCATACATGAGTCATTGATGACATTTAGTTGATGTGCGTTGCACATGTCAGGATGGAAGGACACCAAGCTTAACCCATCGGCCAAAGGAGTCATTAGAGTCAAATTTTAAACATATACATATGTATATTTTGTATGAGCTTGAATAAATTTATATTTATAACCCTCTGTAAAGTGCATATTCTTATATAATAGTGAATTGATTGATAGATGAGAATAATGAGTCAAAAGTAAGTAGATAGCACTGTTGATGAGAATTATGAATATATAAGTGAGCATGGTGCATAGGTTTTTACAGTCTTAGTGATTCCACCATAGCAAATGATGATTATAGAAGACAAGAAAAATTTTAAATTAAATTGATTATACTAGTGCAAAGAGAATTAGTTATGCAGTGCCATGGTCTGAGCAAGATGCTCTAGGCTGGTAAAAGACAATACTAGGAAATGAAACTGTATTGATGATCATGATTTGGATAGATTTTTCTTTTAAAGCATTTTTTTAAAGAGATATATTTTAGAGGTAAATATAGACGGAACAAAAATTGAATTTTTAGAATTGAGGCAAAATGATTCATCCGTGGCCGATTATGAGGCGTAATTTGAGAGATTATCAAAGTATATTTCTGAAACTATAAAAATTGATGAGTTAAAGCAAAAGAGACTTGAGAGAGAATTGAATTTAGAGATTTGAGGGAGTTCTAGAAGCTAAAAGAATTTAGGTGTCAACAAAGTGAATTTAAAGGATATAATAAGCGTTTGCTTGGCTAATTAATAAAGGAAAGATTTAATAGGGAATTTGAAGACTCTAAAAGATGAAAAGTTGATGGTAAATTTATGGATGATATAATATTTTTAGGATACAATTGCAATAATGGAGGTAAGAAATATTTAAAAAAGTTTGGGGTTTTAAGCCAAGGATATATTATAATTGTAAAGAACGGGGTCAATTTGTTAAAGATTGTCCATTGATAAGAAGTTATGGAAAATCACAACTAATTGAGTCAAGTGATACTAATAGAAAAAAAATGGTGACAAGGGTTTGTTTAGAACTATTACCTGATATGATATGTGTGAACTTAATAGTTATAGAGTTGAAGGAGGATTAATATTATTTTGAGAATAAATTGGGTATGGGACTATCAGGATATTAGAACTTCTTATATAAAGAAATACTTATATATATTCTGGAGTAGAGAGAATAGAGATAGTAAGTGAAGAAAGAATTATACATGTATGTTGATCCCAATTGCGATTACATCATATATGATTTGGAATAGGCAAGAAGCCTATTTAATGGATGTTGAAGATTTAGTAAGGATTACTTAGGGAAGAATGGATGAATTTATAATTATAGAAATTTCTAATTTTAGATTACCTATGACAATTATTCAGTATTGATTATTTTATAAAGGATAGTATCGTGGGAGTGGAAATAAGATAAATTGACAGATTGAATAGTACATAATGATGGCATTAATTACGTTTATTTTAAATAAGAATGATGAGGAATATTTAAGAATTGATTATGAATTATTGAGCTAAATTCTGATGAAGACTACTTATATATCATTTATTATTATTGAAGTGAGGACTTGTTTAATTAATAGAAAGATATTACAGTGTTTTGGGGAAGAATGAATTTGAGAAATTAAATATTAGTAATTTTAGACAGCAAAATATTCTCTTGTGGAGACGATATTTAGAATTTGGTATGAATATCATAACTTTCTAAGTATGTTATTGGGAGTGATTAATACATTAGTTATGATTATGATGTTCATGAACCAGACTTTTAATGATATTTGAATCAGTTGTGACTATTTTATTGATAATGTTTTTTATTTATCAAATAAAGAAAAATATGGCAAGTATTCCTGAATAGTCTTGGCAGGGAAAGATAGTTGTGTGATATTTTAATAAAATTAATTGTGAGTGAGCAAATTATTTTTCCTTGAGCAAGAATTATAAGGGGAAAGAATTGAATTTGCTAAGGAAGCCATGTCAGGGCTATATGCAAAGGATAAAATAGGTGTGAATATAAAAGGAAGGATAATACTTTGTCTATTAGGATAATTATAATTATATAAGGATACTTCTTCGACTTATGGTCTAGAGCTCTTTGTTAGTAATTATATTTGAGAGTTGAAAGACATTAATTGTGAGAAATAATAGAAGTTTGAATATATTTTCATCCAGGAAGAATTGAGTTCAGGTAACAAAGATGTCATAAATTTTAAATTCTTGTTATGGGTAGTCAGCAAGGAAAGCAACATGGAAGAGTTAATGTATAGAAACAGAATATCAATCTTTACAAAAGTTACAACCACCAATGATATTAAAATAGACTTATAGTACCAATTCCTGTAGAAAATCAGAATTTTGGAATTTTCGTACATGATTTTATTACAAATCAAATTATGGATAATGGATTAAATTAGATGAATTAGAGTAAAAGTGAGATGTGTTGTATATGATTTTGATGTGTGGTTTTATGTAGGAGTTATTAAGAGCAAGGTAGAACTCTTACTTGTTGAGATACAAGAGATGATTAATGTTGTTCATAGAATATTAATATTGTTTGATGTATTAAAAATGGTATATGAGTGTTATGTTGTGTAATATGCCAAGTGAATATAACATGGGCTTGACCTTGTTTTTGGTGATATCCATGTTAAGAGATGCATATAGATGAGTAGGATTCTTGAGTTACGATATAAGATATGTTATGATGCGGATGTATGATAGTATATTTTCAGAATATGTTCGATATATATTATTGCATATGGAAGGAGATTGAAAATATTCAATATGATAAATATGTCGATTGGCTTTGTGACCATCAACTATGTGAAATTAATTAAGTTAATTGGCTTTATGATCATTGACCATGTGAAATGATGATCAGTTGATTGACAAAGTGTCCATCAACAAGGCTGATGATGCTAAACAATTAGAATAAGATATGAGAATGTGAATTATTGCGAGATGATATTCCTATTGTTGAGATGAATGCAAATATTAATTAAGTATTGAGATTTGAGATTCATTGATGTGTAATTAATTGATTATTGATTATATTTATACTTTTCTATTATAGAATTGATGATTGTGAGAGTTTGTGACGATGAAATGAAAATGCACATATTTGGATATATATATAATTTTTATTTATATATGTAAGTTGATGGGCTCTGGAAACTTCAAAGAGTTCCCTACAATTTTTGTGTTTTGAGCCAGAGCTAATTTTGCTGTTAAGATTAACTGATATGGCTTGATATTGTTTTGCTCATTCTATCAACTCTGTTTTACCCAGATTTAATCAAAAATCCATAATTAATTTCATATATGTTCAAATTAAGTAATTCCAATTGGAATTAGAAGTAGACTCATATGTCTAGTTTTAATATTATTTTAATGATTTTTGAATATGTGTGTGAATTATTTTAATTTATGGAACCTTAAGCATGTAGTTGCACCCAGTTACATTTAGTGAGTTTGGTGCAAGTATCATGTTTGCTATATGGTATTAATGTATAATTGTGTGTAGGTATTTATAAGGATATTGGAGATACTACTCACTAAGGGAGCTTTGTTTTTGAAGGAGTTGAAGCTTGTTGTAAATAATTATTAATATATAATGATTCTCATGTAACTAAAGTTACATGACTATATTAGTTTGTGTTGGCTATTTATTGGGGTAAGAATGACATATATATGTATATATTATGCGTGGGAATATTGAATGGTTGATTGAAAAAGTGTTGTGGTAAATTATTATGAAAATGATAAATACATATTTATATATGAATATGTTGTTATAAGAAAGCATGATGAATACATGTAGACATTGAATGGTCGACTGAGCTTATATAATGATATACATTACTTATGAGAAAGGTGAATGGTGATTGACTATGAGAAATGGAAATGATGAAAAATGAAAAAGAGATATTGAATTGTGAAAAACTATTTGAGATGGTATGATTTGAATATGAATTATTATGAAATATATGTATATGGCATGATGTGAGGAATGTGGGGAAAACGTATGTGTGGAGATTGAGCTCCACGATCTGAGAACAGAGCTGGGCAGAGAGTTTCAGATATGGCCATTTATGATATATATATAAACATATGAGATCTGAGACTGAGTTGGGCAGAGAGTCTCAGGAATGGCCACGGGTATAAAATATCAAAATAAAGATATGAAAAAGAAAAGAAAAAAAAAAGAAAAAGAAAAGGTGAGATTTATGCGAAACATGTGTGACGTATGTTGAGAACTCCAGCTGGATACTAACTTGCATCATCACGTATTTTTGCATTGCATTATTTATGTATATGAATTGTGGATGGCATGTGAAGTGTGATTGATGGAAATTGTGTTTATAGTTGAATGTGAGATTATGAATTGTGAATTGCTTGGAATGGTGTAATTGTGACACCAATAGTTGAGAATTAATGATATAGTATTGTGATTATTTATATAATGTTGAATGAGGATTTGGTGCAAAATATGAATGTGATGAATATGGTAGGGTGTAGATATTGAGTATATATGCCTATATATGTTTATGTTAGCATTTGTTTGATTGTTATTGATGTTATGAGTTTATGAATATATTGAGAATTGCTTGATAACTGTAAAATCGTGTTAAATTGTGTTATCAGGATAATGACACGGGTATGTCTCAGGCCGTGTGGCAAAACAAGGGTTATTTTGGGTTAGGACATGACCATGTATAAATGCAACATTCGAACCTGAGAGGAATACGGGTACATACATGGGCATGTCTCGAGCCGTATATTAAGATACGACTTATTCTGGATCATGACATGGCCATATACATAATGTGTAATTTAGACCTGAGAGTTACACGGTTGAGTACACGGGTATGTACATGACCGTGTATTAATTTGAGTAATTGAGCATTTGGACCCGAGAGCTACACGGGCGTGTTCTTGGCCATGTAATAATTTTTGTGAAATTGTGCATTTTGGACCGAGGGACACACAGGCAAGAACATGGGCGTGTTGATAGCTGTGTATGTTTATGTGATTTTGGACAGTGGAGAACATGGGCTTGAACAGGGGCGTGTTAAAGACCATGTAGTTTATAACTTAATTATTTTGTATATTATTTTTCTTAATTAGTTCTTGAGGAGAATTATATATTTGATTATATTATCAATTGCTTATTGAGTTGCAAGCTCATTCCTTTGCAATTGTAGTTTTCAGGCTTTGATAGATAGCCTAACTTGAGGCTTGTTAATTGAAAGTATGAGGTGGGTTTAGTCGTGAGCTTAGGAGAGTCAAAAAGGCAGGCTTGATGTCGAAATCTCCATCCACATGAACATTGATCATTTTGGCATTAGGACATTTTGTATTAAATCATGAATCTATTTTGATATAAAGTTATGAATGTACTAAATGTACAATGTATATATAATAAGAGTTTTGTAT
>CATIWO010459343.1:0-34344 GCA_949673435.1 Macaranga tanarius
TAATTTTTTTGAAAATAAATTATATATTTAAATTTACACATTAAATATAAAATATAAATAAATTTTTAAATATTAATTTGTTGCATTAAAGTAAATTTTAAAATACATATCCAAATATTTAAAAACATATTAAAATTTATAACTAATAATGAAATCTACTATGCCTAAGATTGTAAAAAAAGAATTTACATTTTTTAAATAATAACTTGTAAATATTAGTGATTTTTATTTTTTACATTTTTTTGATTTTTAATATAAAAATTTAAAATATATATTTAATTTATATTGCATATTCAAAAAAATAAATAATTTATAAAATAATTAAACATATATAAAAAGTTAAAATGTTGCATTAGCTAATAAAAGAATCAATTAAGATTAAGGATAGTCATGTCATTTAAATTACTAAAAAGTCAAATATGGAGTGCATTTATAAACAAGTGGAGTGCAAAAAACCCCCACAATCTACCATTTAATTATTGAAATAAAGATTCTTATTTTTTTTAATTTTCACCAATATTTTAATTTGATTATACAAAATTAAATCAAATCGAATTGATAAAAATTAAAAACTAAAAATATATATAAATAAATTGAATAATTTTAAAGAATATATCAAACCAAATTGAATTAATTTAACTTTAAATTTTTGAACTTAACTTCCATAAATAAGTGGTCCTTCAGGATCTTACATATCAATTGTATGTATTTAGGTGGATATTTTTGTACTCCACCCATTTATTTCTATACTTCTTATTTACTTTTTTAAAATTATAAATTATATAATTATCCTTTATTAGAAATGTTTATTGTTTTCACTAATTATCATTTCTAAACTATCATTTTTCTATTTCTTTTTTTCCAAATTCACTATTTGATTTTTAATATTATAAACCTACTTGTGCTTAAACTTACATTTTCTTTTTACATTAAAAAATTAAGCACAATCAACTATTTTTTAAAAACTATTAATTTACTTTTTAACTTATCTAAATCATTGTAAAATTTGCACCAATTACAAAAAAAAAAAAAAAAAAAAAAAAAAGATAACAAAAAAGAAAACATGCCATGTAGTGGTGATTTTTTGTTATGTTTTTTATTTGATTTTTTTGGTTTGAAAAGTTTTTTATTTGATTTGAATTTGATTACCATAAAAGAATAATGAGGAAGAAGAGGAGAAGATGAAAGGAAGGTTCTTTGATGTTTTGGTCATTTTCATTTTCCATGGTAGTCTCTGTCTAATTGAATGGCATTTGGCAAATTGGCAATCTACCATTTAATTACTGAAATAAAGATTATTTTCTTATTTTTTTAAAAAATTTTCACCAATATTTTTATTTGTTTGTTCAAAATTAAATCAAACTGAATTGATAAAAATTAAAATTAAAAAATATATATAAATAAATTGAATAATTTTAAGGAATATATCAAACCAAATTGAATTAATTTAACTTTAAATTTTTGAACTTAACTTCTATAAATAATGGTCCTTCAAAATCCTACATATCAGTTATGTTATGTGTATTTAGGTTATATATATTAACACACTTTATAAATTTATCGTGATTTTGTAAAGAGATGTGTCTCGTTCTTGATCCGTGATATGTGTATGTATAATTTTAAAAAATACTTCTATAAGTTATTTTCATGTTAGTGCTAAATGATTTATGAAATAGTTAAATATATTTGCATATGTAAAAGTTGAATTAGGTACCAAAGTTGATTGATTAATAACTTTATTGCCTTAAAAAAAAAAGGAATGCTATATATATATTATTTATATTAGTTTTGTATATCTTTTAAAGAAACGTGGAATGAAGAATTTGATAATTAATTTTGAAAATGCTATATTTAACTGTTTCCTTCACTAACTTTCTGTAATATTGTAACTTTAAAAGTGTATTGTCCTATTATAAAAATAATATTTATCGACATATAATAACAAATTAGATAATATAAAAGTTGATACAAACGTATTGACCAATTAAATTAAATATTCCTATCTTTTTAAGGAAATATTCCTATTTTTAATTTACTCATATATTATAGAAAGGATAAAAGTTAATGTTTTAGCGTATAATAATTTACTAAAGAATTATAAATTATAATAGATAGAATTAAAAATGAAAAAAATATATAAAGAGATTAAATTTAAGGACACTCATGGTTAGGATAGAAAAAATAAAAAATAAAAAAAAATATAGATACAATGCATATATACTTTATAAAAAATGTTAAGCATGAAGATGGGACTAGAAACTAAAAATTAAATTGAACCCAAAAAATTAATTTTATCAGTTCAATTTAACCTTTTTTTAGTTTTAATAAAATTATATATATTCTATAGGTAAATGAACCAAATGAGAATAAAAAAGTTTTCTTTCAAACAGGTGACTAACCATATTTATTAACTCTTTTTATGTAGCTTTGTTTGAAATAAATTACTAAAATAATTTAATTCAATAGATTTTTTCAATTTAATTATTCAAGACTTATTCAATTTAATGTTACACTATGTTTCGTTTTATAGAATAAAAAAATTATTCAACATTTAGTAAAATCTTAATAAATAATGATAATCATTCAATATTCATTTTTTTTTTTTGTTGGAATCTAACAAGGCTCATTTAAAAGTAGAAGCTTTAGCTGCCAATCACTCATAAATCAATGAAAATTTTGACTACCATATTTAAAATTGGTTAACTTGCCTAAAGTTTGGGTTTCCAAATTTAAAATTAATCAATTTGCCTATACACATTAAAAACCTAGTGAAGAAAAAAATTAGTAATTAATAGTGAAAGATTAATTAATTGTTAATTATAGAATATAATTATATATTTCTATGTATAATATGTATATTTTTACAAAAGTTATTGATTTTTTTTACTAAATAAAGTTTATAAATTTATTTTTTTTCAAATATTTTACGTATTTTTGTATACACATTTAGGCTCCGTTTGTTTACGGAAAATATTCTTCCCGAAAATATTTTTCCTTATATTCTAATGTTTGGTTACCAAAATAAAATAAGTCAAAGGAAAATAAGTTATTAATCAAAGGAAAATAACTTAAAAATATGGGAAAACAACTTCCCATTTTAAAAACAGGAAGTTATTTTTCAAGACTTGAATGCTTATCAAATATAAAGAGAGAGAAAAAATAAAAAATAATATTACTATTGTCTATTTATACGTAATATTGTATAATTTAGGAAAAAATCTATTATAAACTAAATATTAAAAATACTTTTTAACTATTTTTCTAGTGTTGTAGCCAAATATAAAAAAAAATATTATATTTTTCTGAAAAATATTTTTTTTGGAAAATATTTTTTAAGAGACATAATATTTTCCATAAACAAACGGAGCCTTAATTAAGCAAAAAAACCTCTATTAAAATAAATAAAAGAATAGTTCTAATAAAAAAAATAAACAACAATCAACTTATATTTTCAAAAAATATCGAGTAATCATATATTATTTATTGATATATTAGAAAAGATTTTTATATTATATTATTTTATAAATTTAGTTAATTATTAATTCAGTACATTGATTTTCAAGTCAAAAATAATAAAAATTAATATTTAAAAAAATTATTAATCAATAGAATAATATTTTACAGAGGTTTTTACTGTACACATTGAAAATGAGCATAAATTTATCCAAAAAAAAGGAACAAAATTCTGAGCAGCTAGTTTTTATTTATAAGAAAATTAATTAAGGATATATATTTTTTAAAACTTTTTTTCTCAACTCACATTATATGCCATCATTTATTAAGTTTTGAAATTTCTTGGAAAAATCTTGCTAATCGATTAAAATTTAAGATTGAAACAGCAATTTATATAGAAGATAATTAATTTAAGGAGAAGAAAATGTGATCAAATGACATCAGAAAAAAGTGACCATGGCAATAATGAAATGAATTAATCATGATGAAACTAGAGGCAAAATAGAAAATTAGTGGAAGATTTGAAGGAGATCATTCCAAAGATGGTGATTCTCATAAAGATTAGAGAAAAAGAGTTATTTTAGAGAGTAAATGATGGACATGGTTGTTTGTTTTTATTTCATTTATTTATTTATATTTGAAAAGGGAAGAAACAAGTAAAAATTGAATTTTTAACATATTAATATTTTGAAAAAAATTATATCACAAGTTTAGTCAAGTTTTGAAGAAAGTTGTACCACAAGTTTATAGTAATATTTTGAAAAAAATTATATCACAAGTTTAGTCAAGTTTTCAGGATAATTGTTTGTTTTTATAATTGCTATAGAAACCAATGGTTATGGCTTACAGTCTGTACATTTCTTCATTTTCTGTCATTAATGGAGTTGGAGTTGGGGTTGGTGTTGCTAAAATTCATTCATATGAAATGCAAGAGGAAGTGAAAAAGTTGAAATAGGGTCATAATTCTTCAAGATTCAAAATATTGCACTAAATTAAACAAAATGGAAGAAAAAAGATATAATTGAAGTTCACGTGATTGGCAAGAATTTATTATCCTTCACATTCAATTTTTATTTATATTGCATGAAAATTTTATTGCTACATGGTGTCAAATAGAGGTTAGAATGGATTGATTCAGTTTAATTTTAAACCGAATTGCTAAAACTGAATAATTGAAATTTTTGAATATAAAATCAAAGAGAAGGATTATTATTATTTTTTTAAGTCTAAATTATTGGTATATAGAATTAATTAGATTATAATTAATTTAGTTCGATCTGGATAGAACTATAAGAATAACAAGGTGACAAAAGTCTCTCAACAACTATTTAATGTGACTATTTTTATTACGGCTCAAACAGCTCATCCTAATAATTGTTGGTAAATTGAAGGATTTATTTTATTGAATTGATTTGGCAATTTTATTTTTAAATAATATTTTTATTTTTATTTATTCATTTACTATTATGCGAGGCAGTTTCTCTAATAACTAATAAATATATTTTTATAGTTTTATTATTTTGTGCTATATTTTGGAATAATAATAATAATAATAATAATAATAATAATAATAATAATAATAATAATAATAATAAGTACTACTGTATAGAAATTTAATATTATTCGATTAAACCATATTTTTATAAAAATTAAACTGAACAAAATTTATTTTGGCTTTGAAAATCATAAACCAAAATGAATAAAAAATTAGTTTAGTTCAGTTTAATTGTACTTAAATATTTTTAATAATTAAATATTTCAAGTAAAGTAAAAAAATATATAAAATTATGAATTTTGTATTAACTTTTGAAAGAAAAAATTAATTACTTAAAATAAAATAGATAGTAATATAAAATAAAAATAATTACATAGTTTATTCTTTAAATACGAAATATTGACAGAAAGAGTGCAAAAATTCCTATATATATATATATATATGAGTATTAAGTTATATATTATTTTAACAAATATAGCATATTGTAAATGCACATCTTTTATTTCACAAAAATTAAGTAAATAAATAAATAAATATTTTATAAGAGAAACAGCTAGCTAAGCTAGTTAATGGCTCCCAACTTCTAACGAACATTTAAAATAAGTAAATAAATAGAAGTTAACATCAACGTACACTAGAGGAAATATATAATTGTTATATTATATTTTTTATCATCTAAAAATAAACGAAAACTACATACATATGAATATGATTATGAAACTCTCTATATGTATTCATTGTGTTGTATGACTGTGGCTATGACTATGACCGATTCTCTGCTTTTGATTTTTCACCAGCAAGAATTCCATCTCTTCAAGAAACACTAACCCCACAAATCTATATATCAATCTCTCCTTTTTAGCTAGAAACGAAGCAAAAAACCCTTTACTTTCTTTTTAAAGAAAAAGAAAATGGGTTCTTGGTTGGTGAGCTACAATCCAGCTGCCCTGTATTGACTTGCCTTAGATTCGTGGAGTGCTCGTTGTTGGGTTCTGGGTTTCTTTCTTTCTTCTTTTTGGATTCTGGGTCTCTCATCTTTAACTCCAAAACCACCACTCTCAATGTGAACTAGCATTTTCTTGTTCAATTTTATTCCATTTCTAGCTGCTGAAATATATATATAAGAGGTTAGCTGTTTCTTGATTCTTTTTTATTATGGTTAATTTAGTTGAAAAGATTGTAACTTCAAGGTCTTTGGAGTTTTAGTGTTCTTGAATGGAACTTGGGTTTGTATAATTATTCAACATCTTGAATCTTGATGGTTTTTTTAGGAATTTTTATGTATTGGTTTACTTAATTATGTATGCCTTGGCAATTGCTTTTGTTACTATTTCTTGTTAATGCTTCTTTTATGGAACTTCTAATAATCAAGAAGATATAGCCAAATGTTGTTTTTTAGCTTCTTTTATGGAACTTCTAGTAATCAAGAAGATAAAGCCAAATGTTGTTCTTTAGGATGTAATTTTTTAAGAATATTTGATAGCTTAGGTGTTCTATGAAGAAAGTTGGTCTTTTTGGTGGTGGCTTTTATCTTTAATGTTTCCAACTTATTTGCTGTTATAATTCAATGAATTGTTTAGTATATGCACTTGCAATTTGCATTTCTTTCTTTTGATGTATAGTTGTTCTTAGAATTGTTTAAATTGTTAATCATTGGAATTATGCAACCAGGAAATTAGTCATTTAGGTGCTATGAAGTGCTTTTTCTTCTCCGATATAGAGAAAAATGAAGAACCAAAGACCACAAAATCTGTTTCTGTTCGCTCTGCTTCTTCTACTTTCTTGTCAATGTCAACTGATCAGGACATAAAGAGATCTGGTTCTGAGTTCAATTCCCAGAATGTTTCAGATTTAAGCACAGAGTCCTCTACAAAGAACTCCTTTGCTGTTTTGTCTCAAAGGCCAAGTAATCTTAGAGTCTTCAAAATCTCGGAGTTGAAGTCTGCCACAAAGAATTTCAGCCGCTCTCTCATGATTGGAGAGGGAGGATTTGGAAATGTATATAGGGGAGTAATTCGGAGCACGGAAGATCCTAATAAGAAGATAGATATTGCTGTTAAACAACTTGGTAGAAGAGGGCTGCAGGCAAGCACTGTTCTTCTTTTTCTTCTTGCCTTCTGTGTGCATTATTTATTATGGTACATGCAACATTTAGCATTCTATAAGAACTCTAAGAATATCTCTTAAGTAAAGTTTTTAATATGCTTCATACATTTCTCTAGGGGCACAAAGAATGGGTGACAGAGGTCAATGTTTTAGGAGTTGTTGAACATCCAAATCTTGTCAAATTAATAGGCTACTGCGCTGAGGATGATGAAAGAGGAATCCAGCTTCTGCTAGTATATGAATATATGCCAAACAGAAGTGTTCAGGATCACTTGTCAAATCGATTTCAGACACCTCTTCCATGGGCTTCTAGAGTTAAAGTTGCCCAAGATGCTGCCCGTGGCTTAGCATACCTTCACGAAGGACTGGAGTTTCAGGTACTAATTTTCTTTGTGATTATATTGCATTACGGTGTTTAGCATAACTGGATGTGCTTTTATCACAGTAAATATCATACATAATCTATTGGTTTTACTTTGCTGGAGTAATGAGATGGTAAAATGATAATTAAGCACCGGAAAATCAGTATCAAGGTTTTAATTCAAGGAGCTGGAATAGAGGAACAAAAGAAGCAAGGAAGAAATGGAAGTGATAATTCCTTTATGGGATCAAATATCACAAAATTCCTCATAGCTAATAAGATTTACCCATTTTTTTCTTTTTGATACTTATTGAAGGCTCACATGGAAGCTTATACAATACCAAAACTTTCAAGTGTCAACTTGGAAACCAATGAGAGTTTTAGTACATGCTGAATGCTGGTCATATGCATGTTTGACTTATTCAAAATATTGTCCTCTCATCACTCAGGTCAAGCCTTCTGTTCATAGCAACGGTGTTTTCTGAGAGACTTTTAATGCATTCATGTTTGTTTCATCCCTAAGCTTTTGTTTGACTTTTCAATCAGTTTGGCGCATCTCTTTCTTGATATACTTTATGATTTAGCAGAATTTCCATGAGCCTTTTGCTGATGTAAATTATCCCAAGTAAAATTTTTGCATGTCCCATGTGAAATTCTCATAAACAACAGGATTTGAATCTATTTTATATACTGTAAAGCATAAGTAATTGGTCCCATCAAACAGGCACAAAATACTTTAATTTCTTGCAAATAACTGTAAGCAAGAATGCTTGATCTAGTTCCTGTGAAATTGAACCTACAAGATCAGCAAGGTCCAGCATTTCCCCTTTTTCTGCTTACTAGAATCTGACTGCCATGGTATAGAACCAAGCTTAGATTAACTTGGTTACCTTGTCTTGCTTGTTTTTGTTCTCTATTCTTTTTCTCTCTTGTTAAGCTGCTTGGATCCTCCAACAAAGTTTTGCAACAGCATTAAATTGAAATTCTCTACTTTTGCTGGATTTACCAACTTTTGTTTCGTTGTTTCTGCAGATTATCTTCAGAGACTTCAAGTCTTCCAACATACTTCTCGATGACCAGTGGAATGCAAAGTTGTCAGACTTTGGGTTGGCCAGGTTGGGGCCTGCTGATGGGTTGAGTCATGTTTCAACTGCGGTAAGTTTATAGTTAATCATAGAGATGATTACTCATATTTGTTAGTAGATACAGAAACCAATTGACAGCTAGCTCTTGCATTTGCAAATGTTGCTTTGATGAGAAGCGGAACTCATTTCATTAACTTTCTGCCTTCCTTTTTTCTGTTTTTATGTTCTGCTGAAGAATTAAGGTATGTCATAGCCCTGAGGAAACAGTTTATCTTACTGTGAAACAGGTTGTTGGAACCATTGGATATGCCGCACCTGAATACGTTCAAACAGGGCGTCTGACATCTAAAAGTGATGTGTGGGGATATGGGGTTTTTCTTTATGAACTCATAACTGGTAGACGACCAGTGGACAGGAATCGCCCCAAGGATGAGCAAAAACTCTTGGAATGGGTAAGGCCACACCTGTCTGATCTAAAGAAGTTCAAGTTGATTTTGGACCCAAGACTTGAAGGGAAGTATACTCTCAAGACTGCTCAAAAACTTGCTGCTGTTGCCAACCGGTGCTTGGTTAGTCAGGCCAAATCACGCCCAAAAATGAGTGAAGTTCTGGCTATGATCAACAAAATTGTGGACTCAGCAGATTTAGGAAGCCCCTTACTCCCAATGAAGAGCTTGGTTCTGAAAGATGAATCAGAAATATCGAGACGGGAACGACTAAAAAGAAAGCTTCTGCATCCAGAAATTGGAGAAAAACTGTGGCTGGCTTGGAGAAGATGGAGACCAAAGCTAGTGAAGCCGTGTTGATGAAAAGCAGGTGAGACAGTATAGTATTGTTCTGATGAAGTAGCTGATGTAGTGAGGGAACCTTTTTGATATATATGTAAATTACAATTCTATTTGTTACTGGTTTTGCAATTGTAAAGGTTTTTACCATTATAAATGAGTTCTTGAATAGCTTTCATCTTCGTTGAATTCTCAAAATGGTCTCACATATTTGACTTGGTGTATGTTTCTTAGTCTTTCTTTTTGCAAGATACTTGTTTTATTTTCAAGATTCATGATACCTCCATGTGACTGTAATCCATTACATTAACAAGAACAGCAGTTTTGCTACTCATCCTTTTTATCAGTGCATTATTGTAATGCAATTGCAAGCTGCTAATTGCAAAATGGCATTTTTAAAAATATAGAAAATAAAATTTTGAGAAAATATTAATATATAAGGGTATATAAATAAATATTAAAATTTTATTTATTACTATCAATTAATGATATATTTATAAAGTATTCTATTTAGATATGAATATATAGAATTTTTTAAATTATTTTATTTCTTATTTAGGAAAAAAAACTAAAGAAATGTATTTTTCAAGTTGGAAACTTGTTTTCTAATTTTTCAAATTTGCAAAAACGGTTTCAAAACATTTTGGAAGGGTTTTCTTAGTTGAACTTTCTGTGCATTTAGGTAACCTGAGAGTGGCCAACTTTCTTGCTTAAATTTGTTGAATGGTTAATTTTTCTTGCTTGATGGAATTTTATGCTTTATCTTCTTTCTTAGTGGTACCTGCATTCTTTTTATCATTCTTTTTATTAGCATGCAAAGCAGATATGTTTGGCAAAATAATGATTCAACATTGATGTTAAAAGCAATTTAGATTAAAGCATATCTCTCACACTAATAGTCAAAATTAAATTAAATATCCAAAAAAACAAGCATATTGATCAATCTTTTTAAAGATTCTGAAAACATCTCCTAAATCAGGCAGACTCTGCCCATATATTGATCTCTTATATAAAATATTAAAGTAAGCATATTTTAAAGCATAAGCAGCTCACAGGATAAAGCATCCATTAGGATTTTCATCACTCAAACACTGTGGTGGAAAGGCTGGCCTCCCATCTTCTGTGTATCCACTTGACATCCCAAACCTCTGAACTCTTTCCTCATAGCGAACGGCTGAGCCAGTCCCATGCCGAGATCCATGTCCAGCCCCATCCAGACATTCATGTCCACCATATCCTGGACCAAAAAAATACCCAGGTCCATATACACCATATCCTGAAGAAGACCTATGTGGAGACCCATATCCACCATTTCCTGAGGAAGACCACTGCTGAGTCGCATCTCCACTATATCCTAGGCCAGACTCATACTGAGAAGATCCAGAATTATATTCTGAGGTAGGCCTACTGTATCCTGAGGAAGGGTGCTGATTCTGAATTTCAGGTTCTTCATCTTCTGAATCAGATTCCTGATGGGGTGGTGTAGTTTCAGGTTCTTGTGGGGGTGCAGGTTCAAAAGAACCTGGAGCAGTTCCATGTTGATGCCTGGATTTTTTAGACTTACTAAACATTTTGCATATTTTGCTTATTGACTTGCCCTTTCCCTTCTTGCTTTCTGATGGTTCCATTTTCTAAAAACGTAGCAAGTTAACACACACTGAAGTTTTTGCATGATTCACTAACCCAATTTATAATGGTGCAATCTGCAAAATATACACTAATTAGTACCTTCTATATATATAGGAATTATGGCTACATACCGGGAAATAAATATAAATAAATAAAAGTGGGAAATTTTTTTCGCATGCATGCAATTAATTCCAAGCTTTTTGGGAAAAAAAATATTGAATCCCAAAATCAGTGAATTTGTAGAGATAATAGTTAATTTCTTTCCTTCACCTGGCATGGTCAATTCGGTCGGTTTTGGAGTTTTTCTGACCGAACAGAAATAACCTAATAGAGTTAATTGAAAACCAAACCGAATTAAATGAACCAAAATTTTGTTCATAAAAACCGAATCGAACTGAAATTTTTAAAATTATTAATTATTTTTGTATTTTTATATTAAATTATTATATATTTTTAATTTTTTTTGAAATATATAAAAATAAATATTTGATCTGTTTGGTTAATTTGGTTAACTGAATTTTTATATATAAAACCGAATTGAACAAAAATTTGGTTCGGTTCTAAAAAATCGAAAATACTGAAAAATTAAACTGAACCAAAACGAATTGGGTCGGTTCAGTTTGCGTTCGGTCATCTAGGAAATCATGCACACCCCTACTTCACAAGTTATTGAAAGTTAAGAAGTCAAAGCTTAATGAATATAATTTAATCAATATTAGTAAGTGGAAGCTTAACAAAATGTTCAATCTTTAGATTTTTTAGATTTCTTTCTATTGAAAATATGGTTCTTTAAAAATAAAACATAAAAGCATATTTACTTACTTTTTAAGGTTAAAATTTTTGGTGTCATTATTTTTCAGAGAAGAATTTTATTGGATTAGAGCAAAGTTCGAATGTTATTGTTTGGCAAAATTAATCTTTTTTTTTTTTTTTTGGTTACTTGAGTCAAATCTAAAAATTTCATAGATATTACTTCCAATATTATATTCTCATTTTCGAAAATCATTTTGATTTAAAATTACATGACTAATAAGTTTAAGAAAAAAGAGAAACTCTTCAACCAAAATTTGATCGAGCAGTAGGTATACATGGTTATGATTTGTTTTTATTTTTAATTAACAATTTCCAGCTCTTTTTTTCCCTAATATGTTCTAATTTCATGATTTAGAGCCTTAGAGGGCATTGTCTAGTTTTTATATATATGTCACAAATCTAATTATTATTATTTTTTATGCGTGTTTTTTTTATATCACCTAAAATGAGTAATGTTAGCAACACTCACTTTGAACACTCTCTTTTAACACTTGCTTTATTATTGGTCTATTTCATCACTTTTTCTTATTAAAAATCTGATTACTTTTATTATAGGTAAGCTAAAAGGTTATTTTCCATAATAAACTTATATTTTATTTACCTATATTGATGATAATAAACTTTTATAATAAGAAAAATTAATAAAATGGACTAATAATAAAGCAAGTGTCAGCAGAGAGTGTTTAAAGTGAGTGTTGCTAGCATTTCTCCACCTAAAATTGATGTGAACAAATATTTCAATTACATATAAAAAATTTAAAATTGAAGAAATTATGAAAATTATGAAATTACATATGTACAAATTTTTATATTCATAATTAGAAAAGAGATTTTAGAAATAAAAGAAAAATATACATGGAAGTTTAATTTTTTTAAAATAATACTTATAAAATTTTGGGCTCACTACTGTTCTAAAAATAGCAGCCAAATTTGTAATGGCTGAGCACCCACAAGTAATCAAAAAATAATGAAAAAATTTTATTTAATAATGTAAAAGTTACTCCAATGCTCTGTGTGAGATGCAGCAATTCATATACAACAGTCAACAGGACATCAATTATAGGTAGGCTAAAAACATTCATCTACAGGTTAAACAAAAACAACATATCTGAGAGTGAATTAAACCTCTCTCCACAGAACTACATATTGACTCCTTATATAATCATATATCAGTTGTAGAAGTCATGCCAAGTATCTGCAGGTTTCAGCCTGACAATGGATTGGTATGCCTTGTCAAAATCTTTTGGAAGTATCTCGTAGCGTCCATTATGGGTTGCAAGCATTCCTGCTTCCTCACAAATAGCTGCAATCTGTAGAAATCAACATATATATATATGATAGTTAGAAATAGCCTGCTATGCAAGAAAAGGCTGCAAGACATGACATGCTTTTGGAGTCAGGAAATTTACTGAGTTGAGAGTTCACGATTGACTATGCTGAGGGAAGATAGCATTTTTTTTCCAGTGGTGATGCAACTAACAATACCATGATATCATGGTCAGTGGCCTCCTCGAATCATGCAATATGCAAAGGCACTGACTGAAATCTCTTTTCAGCTTAGTTGAGAATGTTTCAGGTTCTTGATCTCAGCCTCCAAATTACACTGAAGATTTGATAGCAACCAATACAGATTTTTTTCTGGGTCCATGGTGGGCTAAAAATATATATAATTGAATTCTCAAGGACACTCATCATCTAATGGTTGAATTGAAGAACATAACAGCAGCAAAAATTGAAAACAATCTCAAGCAAGCAAGAGGAAAAAAAAACATGCAAAAATTATTAAAAACTTATGCTCATCTAATATGCATAAAGAAGGCAACTTTGAACACAATCACTAGAAGCACTAGTTTGCATTCTTACAGTGCAATCAATAACCATCAAACAACTAATTTTATCGAATTCAAGAACTTCTCAAGAATCCATCCAGAAACTTAACACAGCTCCAAGAACATGAAATTTAGTGCATGCAACGAATTATCAGAACAAAAACAAAAGGTGAAATTTGTTTTAAAATATTAGCATTTTATGATCACCATCAAATCATCATTATAGTCTTTGTTAATTGTCAAAAAAATTATATAATAAATGAGATTCTTGTTCAGAATTTGGCAAACAGTAACAATAGAGAAAAGCCATTGAATTGAATGGAAGAGTGTAGCTTGAAAGCACAGTTGAGTGGAAATGAGTTTTGTTGAAGCTGTGATTGGGTTGGGATTGCAAGAGAGGTAGATTGTCTCTTGGTAAAGGTTTAGCTTCTTCCTCTTGATTTTCAAGAAAGCTTTATTCCAATTTTTTTTTTTTTAAAAAAAGTTGTGTAAAATCATCATTATTATCCTTGATTTATTTTTAAATTTGTATGTATGTAATGATTTATAATTTTCTTTCAAAAACAAAAATTTATTTTATTTAAACCTCTTGATATTGCGCAATTTAAATTTTTAAATATTATTTAGACATATTTATTATTTATACTTAAAATATTGTCAGAAATTAACTTTACTTATTTTAGTAAATGACATGTTTATATTATATAACTATTTTTATAATCTTTGATAATAATGTATAATTTCTAACGGTTATATTTCTGTGGTGTATTCTACAATTAATTTATTTTAATTTTATTTCTACTCTACTTCGATTATTGTGGGATTGAATTATTTTTACATATTCAACTGTGGTTATCTATAAAATAAAATTTATTTTGTAAAAAGTAAAATAATTTTAGAAATTTCCTCTATTTTGTATTTTGTATTTTAATAATGCCGACCCTACTTATAAAATAAATATTTTTAATTTCTAAATTATATATTCACAGTAATTTTAAAGTGTAATGTAACGCATACTATACATATCTTATAATTCATATATTATAAGCTATTTATACACATTTAATTTCACAATAAAACATAATATATACTTATTGTTTGTATTTCACTTTATCTCAACCTCCCAATCTAGATAATCTTAAAACTTAAGGCTTCATAAAATTAAAACACATAATTTTAAATAGTTAGAAACAAAAAATAAAACCATAGTTAATAATAGTTATTTCTTAAATATTATTGTACTACATCATAAGTTTTCATAAAGAGAAAGGATTAATAATTAAACAAAATATAATCAATTAAAACATTTTGGTAAAAAATGTAACTTTTTATAAATAAAAGAACTAAAAGTGTAATTTTACTCTTAAAAACGTGTCATGTATGATGTATCTCCTTGCCTATAAGAGCAAAACAAAAGCATAAAAGAAGCAATTTCTGATTTTTGAGATCCGTTCATCTTCAAGATTCAAGCCTCAGCGTCTCTCGATCGCCGATTTTTTCACCTCAATTCCGGCGAGTAGTTCATGAATTTCCCTTTTTTTTTTTGAAAGGAATGAATTTCCCTTTTTAATCTATAATTTTCTCTCCGATTTTTCACCATCTGTGTAGATCTAGGGTTTTGGAGATCTCAATAGATCTGTGTTTCTCTTTATTCGTTTAATTCCTTGAATCGCCTGTGAATTGTATTGAATTTTGATAATTTTTCTAATGGGAATTTAGGGAACATTCAGGTGTCAATGAATTGAATTTGGTAAATTTTGATATCTAATCGTGTTGATTTTTAGGTCTCTGGCTTATTTTAGATCTAGATGTAGTGCTTGTCTGTAATTACAAATAATTGATGCTTTTGTAGGATTTGATATCTGCAATGGCGTAGCTAATTTGTTTCTCTATTGCTTCTATTCAATGAATTTGCCATCTTACGGTTGTAAGATTGCTGAATTTGTGTTTCTTGCAGTGTATATTTTGCTTTTTTTACACAATGAATCGCATACATATGGTTTGCAATTTGTTGCGGTTGTAAGATTGCTGAATTTGTGTTTCTTGTGGCATATAGTTTGCTTTTTCACACACTGAATCGCGTATGATATGGTTTGCAATTAGTTACGGGTGAAAGATTGCTGAATTTGTGTTTCTTGTGGCATATAGTTTGCTTTTCTCACACAATGAATCGCGTATGATATGGGTTTGTGACTTAAAGGGGTGCTGAATTTGTCATTGCATTTGGCTCTTAGTATATTTAAGAATTTGACTGGAATAGGATTGAATATAGTATACGAAGGAGTGCTGCTGCAATTGCAGAGTATGATCGTGATTGTGGATATTTACTACTACTCTATGTAGATGAATTTGTATCTGAATTATTTGAGTTTTGGGTGATTACAGAAAATGGCTTTAGGTGGAACTGCTCCCCCAAGAGGCAGTGCAGCAGCAACTGCAAGTTTGCGTAGGAGAAGGACAACAACTGGTGGAGCCTCAGGAGGAGCAGCTGGGACTATGCTTCAGTTTTACACTGATGATGCTCCAGGACTCAAGATCTCTCCAAATGTTGTTTTAATCATGAGCATTGGTTTCATTGCTTTTGTTGCAATTCTGCATGTCGTGGGAAAACTCTACTTAGTTCGCAGAGAAGCTTGATAATTGTACCTCAGGATAGGAATATCAGTTCTCAGTTTCGAGTTTCGGATTTTGATGATCAGGTTTTAACTGCTGGATATCCATTTTAAGTTTTGTTTACATGAATGACTATAAATTTTCTTTTCTGCTCCATTTTACTGTAGATGAAATTGATACCATTGGCATTTTTTTTTTCATATCGATTTTGCTGTCTACCTTTATATATATATGTATATATTAACCTGTTGGGTCTCTAGTTGCTTTATTAACTTTTGTCACTTTTTGTTGGTGAATTTGGAGAAGTGACCAAAGCTTGATATTTTTTTTGGGCATGCCAATACTTGCACCACATATGCAAGTACTCTGTGCAAAACCGTGCAATAATAATGTCTGTGGACGCTGCATTTTGATGTGCATGTTCAAAACATAGGAGTTGAAGCATTGGTCAAAATAAGTTCACTGTATTAAGGCATTTTGGTTTGTGCTATTAGATGATTGGACTAGTAATTGAATGATTGTCTTTGTGCTGTGAATCCTGAGAGGAGATGCTGAAGGAAAGATCATGCAGCTTCAAGTACAGTTTCTTTTGAGGTTTCTTGATCCTATGTGCTAATAGAATTTTTGTCACTATTACAACAGATTATCTGTAGCGTTCTCAATCCTGTGTGCATTTTTTTTTTGATGAACAATGCAATGTAGAACAGCGGCTGAAGCTTCACATAAACTTAAATTTCTGATAAGTATGTCTGTGTTTTAAACATTATAAGATCATAAGAGTTGTTCTAGAATTTCATGAATATGGGATATTCATGGCCGAGTAGCCTACATAAAATAATTTCATGATCCTTCAATATGAACTCATTCCTTGTTCGCGTTATGCTGTAAAATAATTTGCATGCTTTACATTTGATACGAAAATGCCTACATAAGAAATCTATGCGGTTCATTCTTGTGTACAGAAGGCAATGTGAGATTATTTTACGAGAGGCCTATCCCATGTGCCTTAACGCACTACTATGCTTCTCATCCTTAAAATAATTACCCTAAAACATCTAATCTTTTATCTGAGAGCAAATCCTGAAGCAGAGACACAGGTCGTCACATCAGCTATAAAACTCAAATTCAATCTCTGTCTTCTTGAATGTTGATGTTATTTCGGACCTTTTGGAACCCCCCTCAAGGTCTTCTAAAGATACGTGATAGCCGTAACAGTCTCCTAAAGATATATGATCGGAAGGGTTAGGGTGGATTGCACACATTCCTGCTTCTTGACAAATCTTTGCTCTCTGTTGACATCAATATGACAGTAACCATGGATGAGAATCTAACATTTTTGTTAGAATATATAAAGAACAAAAACTATGCATCATGTTGTAATAACTTCCTGTTCAGCAGGCTCTAGAACTGATCTCTTGGCTTGGAATCTTATAAGTCTTGAATTTAGACAGTCAATTCCTGTTTTGCTTATGGAGTTGAAGATCATAGCTTCAAACAACAAAATCTCAATATCAACCATGTAACAATCATGTTAAAATGTTGTTTACATAAGTATCTTGATCATGACTGTACAAAGTCGAATGAGATACTAACAATCAAGAAATATAGCTGTCTTGGGAATTTAACAGCAGTACACGAATGGAAGTCTAAAACAACACAGCAATGCTGTAAGAGCAATGTTAATATAGAAAATAACAGATTGATTAAAGCAGATCCCAAGTAAACTCACCGTAGCTGGACTTAATTCATCGAGCTCGCGTGCATTGTCCTCCAAATTCACCTCATCACTTAAGTTCATCGATGTGCAGGCCAAAACAAAAAGTTCAATAATTAGAAAAAAGAAATATAGATCACACACATATATGCAGGTATGATAGCTATAAAAGCAGTTGCAGAGAGTTTACGAAAATAAAAGGTTTCTCAGCCAGGAAGACAAAAGATTGCAGACCATTATAATGGCCTTAGTGAAACAGAAAAAGGGTGTTACAACTACAATGTTGAAGGATCAATAAGAGCAAAACAAGCTTCAAAAGGTGCCAAATTTAGTATAGCAATGGTGTTGGCCTTTAATTACAGCATTTATATAATTACCTGAAAAATAAGCTTCTTTTCTCTCTTATTAGGCAATGGCAATTCAAATCCAACCAGGGCGAGGAAGCTCAGGATCCAGACTATCAGCACGATTAGTTGCCATGACGACTGTTACATCAACTACGCAGCACAATATGTTTGTAACAATATTCATAGCCTACATGATTCAGCAATTCCGTAAGAGTTCGTTGAACTTCTGCATCAGCCTTCTTTAGCATCACATCTGCCACTTGCAATTGCATCTACCTCATCGATAAAGATTATTGCAGGAGCATTTTCTCTGGCTCACGAGCACCTTCACAATTAACTTTAACATCAAATCAATTATCTCTCTCACTATTTCCAAGTGGATGATCATCTTAAAATGAGACATGGAAATAACTTCAGACATACCTCACCCGCGTTCTTCTGAATAATTTCTGAACCAGCTAATCTAATGAAAGCTGCATCTGCAGAATTAGCAACAGCCTTCACAAACATGGTTTTACCATACAGCAACACGCCCTTGCTTACAGAGTTCATGTTGTGTCAGAGAATGGTCAACAACTTCACCAAGTTCTTGTTTTTGGACTTCATATCCTCCAATATCCTGAGAAATAAGAGGAATGGATAAGGTTGAGGGCCATGTGCATTTTCAGGTTTCAAGGAGAAATTTCACAATCTGAAATTGTAATTTTTTTCTTTTGGTATAATAACTTTCGGTAGCTACAAGAGCTCTTACTAATCCGAATTGAGCCTGATGTACTTTGTTAGGGTGGGCAAAACTACTTGAACTCAACATCTTATTTAAAGGAATTCAAACTTCTTGCCACTCGAACATTTGAGATTGCAGTGTCATGCAGATAAGAAGCAAGACAATAAACAGAGACACCCTCAAGAACATCACATTACAGATGATCACTAGAATCAACTCACAGCATAAGTAACACCTGGCCTTTGTGACTGGCTCAAGAGAAATTTGGTTTCCATGGAATCTTGAGCAATTCAAGTAGCTATGCATTCCCACCACTGCTGATGGCTTCAAGAGCTCACGATCAACCATGCTGAGAATTGGAACGTAACACTCCACTTTTGACTTAGGGACTTCAACAATACAATAATCATGAGCCAGTCATGAAGGATTAATATTAATAATTATTGGACCATTTATTAAAATTAATATAATAATTATTTGCCTAGGAAGGATTAATTTAGTCCTTTATTAAAATTAAAATTAATAATTATTGGACCGTATATCATAAAATTTTGAATCTAATAAGATTAGCAGAAAATATTGATTAATTATAAAATTCAGAGTGTGGATTTATAATTATAAAATTCAGAGTGTGGATTTTCTCAAAAGGGTCTTAATCTCTTTTTTTTTTTTTTTTTAAGAAGTTTGTAGTCATCACTATTATATCAAGTGAAATTAAATTCATTATCCTTTCTACTTGTCATATTGCAGTGTGGATATGCAACTAATTGTTGATTGCCATATAAAATGATTCAATTAGCGCTTTAATTGTCTCATATTTATGAGTTATATATAAAATAAAAATTATTAGATTAATTTTTATTTAATTATAGTTATTAAGTTATATAAATCAATAATTATAATTAAATAAAAATTAATTTAATAATTTTTAATTTAATCCTATTATATCTATATGCTAATGCTAATTCTTTTAGTTTTATATTTTATATGTTAATATTTATTTTAGTGTATGTAAGAGCCTATATTTTAAAAATAGTATAGAATAAAATAAAATTCGTGCAATATCCAAGCACACCACTAGCTAATACACAAAAATTAAGTAATGATTATAATTAAACAAAAATTAAACCAACTATTTATATTAAATTTCAAAAAAAAAACTATTTATATATAACTTTGAATATATATAAAAAATATTAAAAAAAGTTTTTTCGGTATACATATTTGTATTTATAAAATTGAAATTAAAAAAGTCATTATTTAATTATGACCATTAATATATATCAAAGGTATAGATACACAAATACTAATTAATGGTTATAATTAAATAATAAATAATCTAATGATTTTTAATTATATATATATATATATACTTTCAACAGTAATAAAAATATAAAATAAAGTTTATTTTATAAATATAATAAATCACGTGTAAAAAGGTTAAGGATTCACATTGTTAAAAAAAAAAAAAAATTAAAGAAATTCACAAAGCGTTATGCATGTGAGGCACCAATCCTCTCTCGGCGGCCCAGATACATAAGTTCACCCTTAAAATTTATTTGAATAACTTTATAGTCTTTATACTTTTATTTATAATTTATTAAATATTTTTTCTTCACATACTTATGTATTTATATAAATAAAATTAGAAATTATTAGATTAATTTTTATTTAATTATAATTATTGATATAATAGACTGTAATATATCTAAAATAGATAATAATTTTTTAATTTAAATTTAAATGAAAAATTTATTTATATTTTCTATGCATGTATACAGTTGTAACAAAATCGTTATTATGTATTTTAATTTTTACTTTTGCTCTTTTTTTATTTTTATATTTTATTTCTTTTTTTTTAAAATAAGATATTATAAAATAGCTACATATGTATTATCAATTATTTTCAAATACATAAAAACCAAAAAAAGTTACGCTAATATAGCTTTTTTAGTTAAAAAGTTTACTGCACCATTTCATTTTTATACTCAATTTAATGCATTTATTTTCTAATTTTATTTTCATTTTTCTGTAATTAAAATTTTCAATCATTTAAAATGTATAATAAAAGTTCGAGTGACGAAAAATTAAAAATTAAAATTAAAATGTGCAATAAAAATTTAAATTTGTTAAAGTTATATAAAACTTCCTATGTCTTAGACAATAAAAAATTCTGTTGTGTTCTCTCTATATTATTAAGATAGTAATATGGACAATATCAATATAATGATTTATATTATATTTTCTTCTTGAAGTTATTATTTCAATAAAATTATTTATGTTCACATACTAATAAAAAAGAGATAATAGAAGATTAATAAATAAATTTCATGATAAAAATTTAAATAATAACTTTATTAAATATTTTAAGAATATAGACTAATGATATATCATTTATCAATAAAATAACGTTAAAACAAAAATATATAAAAATATGTGCTCAAAAAAATAAAATAAAATTTTATATTATAATACAATAAATTATATATTAAATAATCATTAAATTAATTTATTTATAATCTAAATATTTTATTATTTTTTATAAACTATAATTATTTTTAAAACATAAAAATAAATCTATATATATTAATGAAAAAAATATAAATATACTGTTTTCTAAGTCTAAACAGTAGGGATTAAACTGTATATTAGGAGAAACTTCAAGGATGAATTAGTTATTATTTAAGCCGAAGGAGAAGAATTTCAAGAAAAGACGCTTAAACAGAGGACAATTGCATCACCTAATCCATTATCCAATAAAATGCTTTTCAAAAATTTTGCCGAAACTTGTTCGCCATTTAATCACAACCGCCATTTTCTTCGACAAGAAGGATTCTCTGTTATTTTCTTTCTTCTCTCGCTGCTTTCCCTTTGGTTATTATTACAAGGTACGTAATTTTTTTTTTCCAATATTCAATATCTTATATTTGCAGTTCAAAAATTTGTATGCAAATTTATGGGTTTGTTTCATTTATTCATGGGTATGGCTTTGTTTTATTTGTTGTATTCAAAGTTGAAAGCTTTAAAAGGGTTTTGATGAATTCTAGTTCTGGGAATAGCATCAAAATTGTTGATATGGGTAGTGATGTTTTAGTTTGTTGTATTTGGATTGGTGCTTGATGAATTTTTCACAGTGTGAAATTAGGGATAGATTTCTAGTTTCTAGATAAGAAGAAAGCTGTTGACATAATTGGGTTTATGTTGTTTTGCTTTATTTTCACATTTTGAATTAAGTTTGAAATAAGGGATAGATTTCATGAGGAACCCACAAACCCTTTATCAAGCCTCTGTTGGACCCATATCCATAATCCTGTTTTTCCTTGTATTTTGGAATTTGGTTTGGCATGTTGGATTTTTTTTTAAAAATTTTTATAACAGTTGATTTCGCTTTGTGGTTATTTTACAGGTTTGTTCTAGTTATTGAACATTTTGTGCAAGAACACATATCTGCATCACCAAGGTTGGTTTTAGTAGCTTGTGAGTCTCTATTAATTATGCAATCAAAATGATTGTGCATGAACAAGATCCTGATGTTGTTCGGTGGGGTCTGCATACCCTGGTAGATGTTTGTACACTTCCACGTTCTACCTCACATAGTGTTACTCACTATGGGACAAATGAATGCCAAGTTGGGTACGTTATGGAAGGTTATAATGAAGTAATAGATACAAATAATGTAGAGAATGATGCAGTTATTGCTCATGCTCTTCAAGAGGAACTTTCACGTATTGATGCTGGAGAAGCATCTGGGATTCACAATCCTGGGCAAGAATCGATTCTTGCACAGAACTGGCTTGGCTCTCCGGGAAGATGTAATAATTCTGGTAGTTGGAAATTTCTTCTGTTCCTGTTTAATTCATTGCTTTTTTTATAACCTTCATTTGTTGAATAGTATGCACTGTTTGTAGAGTATGCGAATGATGATCATAGCGACAACAAGACAGGTGCTGATGAATGCAGCAAAAAGGAGTCAGATTCTTCTAGCAAGTATACAAGTGAAGAGAATGAGGAAGCATTAATTTCTTTTTCATCTCCAGTTGCTGGAGAAGAATCTTTTCATAGCACTGGAGAAGAATCCTTGAGAGTGCAAGACCTGTCACATCTATTGGAAATAGCAGACGAGTCTAATCTTGATGGTGAAGTCGGCAAGAGGCTGAATCAGATGGTTCCTGTTCCTGTAAGTATAACAGAAAGTTACATCATATTCATGTGGAAGTTACGATAAAATTCTTTCATCGAAGTAGATTTTAAAAATTGATGATATACAAAAATTGGTGGGGGATAAGGATGTTTGGATTTAGAGCAGCTTAAGAAATGCAAAAACATTTTATTGGATGGCTGCAGAAATAACCTCTAACAGTATTCTAAGAATTCATCATCCATCCATCATTTGGCAATTAGTTCCATAGAGCACTTACTGGTTTTAGTCTTTCCAAATGATTACCTTCACTGGCTAGGAGGAATTCCTTGGCTTTTATTTTTAACACTTTGCTATATAAATCCTGTGTATCGGGGTTGCAGTTCCTCTTCTGGGGATTTGTAGTGCCCATACATGTTGATTTAAAAGGAAAAATATGAGAGCCTATGCATGGGGGTCTTGATTAGTATACTAATTTGTACGGACCTATTAAACCAGGCAGGGATTAACTTGGATGAATTTCTCATTTTTTGCAGCATGTCCCAAAAATTAATGGAGAAATACCATCAGAAGATGAAGAGTTATCAGATCATCAAAGGCTGTTAGACAGGTCTTATGTTAATTCTTTCTTCTTTTAATTCTGCTTATGCTCAATGTTTGTGCAACTATTTATTGGTCAAATTGGCTATGTCATAAGGAGAAAACCTAATAGTTTCCTTTAAATTTACCACATGCTTTTTGTTGACTACAATAAGTAAAGACATCCAGTCAGGTAGGCGAGTATTAAGTGCAATCCGTGCAGTTCTGGTTGGGGTTCATTGTCAATAAAATTTGATTATGATGGATTTAGTTTATTCTTGTATTATGGAGAATTGACAAGGAAAAAACGGAATATCTCAATCATAGAAATACTTCAGAGTAACTGCATGGTTACTGTACATACTATCAAATAATTCAATAGGATCTGCAAAATATGCTGCTTTCTAATGTCTTGTCAGTTTTTTCAAGATTTATTTTTATACATTTCTGATGAATATGCTGCATTTTCTGTTATCCAAGTACTGATTGACCTTTCAGTGAGGTCTATTTTTATTTTGTTTTGAATATCTGCTTTAATGTCATTGTAATGGTCGTAGGTTGAAGCTGTATGATTTAGTTGAGAATAAAGTTCAAGGAGATGGAAACTGTCAGGTTGGTTCCTTCTAAATTGTAAAGATAAAATTTTTTTAAGAAAAGAGTTGCTGTTTCTTTTCCCCTAGTCACTCCTTAATGCTGTCGACTGAAATGGTGTCTCATTAGTTTCATATTTTTCCAGTTTCGTTCCTTATCAGATCAACTGTATCGTTCTGCTGAGCACCACAAAGTTGTGAGAGAACGAGTTATATTTCAGGTTTGTTATGTGAATAAATGTACTTCTCTTTGAATTTATTTGTTTTTCCTCGTTGACACTCATGATGACTTAGAAGGTTGATTCCTGTTATTTTTGACATCATTTTAACATCAGCTAAAGGCTTACCCACAGAGGTACGAGAGTTATGTTCCTATGGCTTATGGCGACTATTTGAAGAAAATGTCCAAGTTTGTTGCTGACCTCCATTTTCTTTTGTTCACTAGCTTTATTTAAGTAGATTTGTACTTATATTTCTCTTTTCTTTCCTTTTTTTTTTTCCTTCTTTCTTTTATGCTATTAAAGGGCTGGTGAATGGGGTGATCATGTCACATTGCAGGCAGCTGCAGATTTGGTATGGACAACAAGCTAATGCTTTTATATTTTCTTTCTTTTGCTTATTTGTACTTCATGGTTCCTTTGCTCTTAGTTAGCCCTTCTACCAAGTAGTAGTTTAAATTTTAAGGAACTTGTGCATGATTTCATCCTATAAAATGCGCTATCATATGTGACTTCGACATACTGATAGGGCATCTAATTTTGTCTATATATACTGCTACCTAAACTTATATATTATATTATTGCAGTTATTACAGTTCATCTTAATTCTTACTGGTTTAAACAATGGCTGTTCCCATTAACTTATTTGCCGATGTTACTGGAGGTTTTAATCTTACATAGAGCATCAGTTTTATGCATTAAAACAACTGTTGGTTGGCCTTTTTCTGTGTGCATGAGCCGGCAACCCTAGAATAATAGCCATTACTCGTCAAAGGAAGAAGAGAATGAGGGGAAGGGTGAAGGGAAGTTTGAAATGACCGTGACATTTAAAATGTAGGCCCAAATGTTTGACACTGTGACCATGGGTAAAAAACTTGCCCATTCTAATTTTGATAGGACTCATAAAAGACATAGTTAGAAGTCTGGAATTATTGATCTACTAACCGAATTAAATCTTTCTTTCAAACTATGTGGTCAAAATCTTTTTTGTGCCAGACCTGTCCATCTATTTTTTCCATGAGAAATTTAATCTTGCTTGTCCTTTTCTCTTTTCTGCTTTGATGGCAGTGATCCCTCTCCATTGTTGCATCTAAGGGCAGTTTTCATCATACATGATCAAAGCATCTCAAACATTATTTCTCAACATAACAGTGCTTTTTTGCATCCATTTTTGTTAGATGCCTTATTCCTTCTTTCCCCTTTCCCCTTTCCATTTTTCTTGAAGTGAAATATTTAAAGCATTTCTGGTGAGTATGAATCAGTATTTGCTTAAGGAATGGATAACTGATGTATATTTCATGTAATTGCAGTATGGTGTCAAGATATTTGTGCTGACTTCATTTCGTGATACATGTTACATTGAGATCCTTCCGCAAGTTTTGAAGTCTGAACGGGGTAAGATTGTGGAAAGCTTTCTGTTTTCTTTTTTGAATTTATGTACTGAATGATGAAACTAAGAAGACGGGTGCTACTGGTTAGCCAATTAGGACATTCGTGTCCAGAAATTAGTTAAGGGAATTGTAGTTTTCCAGAGGAGACTTGTTTCTCGACATTCCTTTCTCTCTTCGCATGCACAAATATTACATGACATTGGGGGTTTTAGTTATGATCTTCAAAGTGTTTTTTCTTGCTTATTGAACTACATTTTGGACAAAGATGTTTGGCTAAGCCACTTTGTTGAGCATTTTCTAGTTGAAGACCAAAATAATTAAAATGCTGGATCTAGTAAATTGAAAGCAATGAATTTTTTTTTTTTTTTTGCTACTTTTATTACCCGAAACAAGCCGCTTTACTTTCTTCGTGAGGGGCCAATGATTAGTATTTGGATGCACTGATTTTCAATCTTTCTGTTTTCTTACCCTTCTGACTTGCTGTACTATTCAAGGTGATTCCTCTGATGCTTATGACTTTGATTTGGCCAGTTATTTTCTTGAGCTTTTGGGCAGAGGTGCACTACAATTCAATTTATCCAGAAGGAGGTAACCATTTTTAAATGAGCCATCTAAGTTCCATGGTCATTTATGAATAATGTTTCTTTTGTGGCATTAACCTTATCTCTCGTTTTATTGAAACAAAAGATCAGTATCTCTCGTTCTTGTGTTCATCATCATATTTTTACGGACTACCATTTACCTATTTTATTTATTTTCTTTTTTTATTGTGCTTCACATACAGAGCTTCCTCTGCCTGAAACTGGGAAGAAGAAAAAATGGTGGATGCTTGGAAGCTAAGAGTTCTCAATGAAAAAACTCTCATTCTCATATGATGTGGATGTAACTATACATTGTAGCTTCTCTTATTCTCACTGGATGATACTGAACAGGGCAGTGATCTCTTGTACATAGCAATTTTCTTAAGTTATCTAATTATTTCTTGATTCTTTTCTGCCATTGATTTTAGCTTCTTGGCTTAGGCAGATGTTTCCTGAGCTAATGGTCATCAGAATAATTATGTATACTAAGTTCACAGTAATTAGTCAGAATAATTACGTTATCAGGGTTGGCAATTTTCCCCTCCTTGGAGTATATTAATTTTCTGTTTCTCTAGTCTCAAAAGGGTAATTTTATTTTCATAATTTGGATATTGGAGAAGGTAGGGAAACAGAGCATCTGTTGAATGTCAAAAGAGGTAAATCCAACATTGAAGGCAGTAGGGGCAAGGAATTTACAAATATATTGCTTTAATTGCTCAACTTTACTTCCAGTGAAAAATATATATTTACCTTTGGATCTCTCAATACATTTTTATTTTATCGGAAATGCTTTATGTCTCGTGGCGGGACAATCTCACAGAGTAAATTACTATTTTGCTTCCCTATGTTACAGGAGAGTAAAATTTTGAAGGTAAAAATATAATTTTATATATAAAATTATATTTTTATCTTTACAAATGATAATTTGATCCGCTAGTTGTCTCGCCGTGAAACATTTATCGCTTACCTTATTTTATTTATTTACATATAATAATCTCTGTAGAAAATAAAAGACAAGAAAATAAACAGGGCAACAAAACAGCTCTTGTCCATCACAATAACATGTGAAACCAACGCGTCACATGTCTTTCCTTTCCATTTTTTTAATTCTTGGAGACAAAAGTCAAATGTGTATGAGTCACACATTGATCATAGAGTACCAATTGCATGCAAAATTATCAAGATTTACAATAACTTATTTATACGAATCATTTCAGATTCTTAATATCAGAAAAATATTTTCAAAAACTATTTAATAAAAACAATATGGGCTTAGGAAAAAGGTAGCGACACCTACCTTTGTCTTGTGGGGATAAAATTTCAATTTTTATATTTATAAAAATATAAAAAAATAAAATATATATATATAATACATGAATTTATAAATTATGATACGATGGATTCACCCAATTTTTTTAAATTTTTTTTATCTTTTTCTGTACTCACGGAGACAAGTATCATTCTCCATTCAGCTAAGTATGATTGAATCAATAGCTATCAATAGCTCTTCTTGGGATCCAGGATGTGTCTTAGCTGGCGTATTCATCACTTCATCAAAAACAGTGCCTACACATATATATACCTATCTTTTTTTTCATCTTCATCATTGGCTCACTTCACGCCTCTATAATGCGCCATGGTGTGTTCCTCGCACCTCTACCTCCACTTCATCACCATAATATCTCTTCCCCACCGCCGCCACTGCCAGCCACCGTGAACAATGTACCTCCTCCGCCGCCTCCAATATTCGCCGGCCCAAATCAAAGCGTGTTTCTGACGGTACTTATGGCGCTTGTTTTACCCTGTACCGGAATGGGTGTGGTTTTCTTGATCTATACTTGTGTTGTCTGGTACACTGCTCGTTATTACTCTGCAATTGCTCCTGCTCTTGCTACTGCTAAGCCTAAAGGGAGTAAAGGGTTATCGGCATCTGATCTCGAGAAGTTGCCTAAAACGACAGGGAAAGAGTTGGTGTTAGGGATGGAGTGTGCGGTGTGCTTGGATGAGATTGAGAGTGAACAGGCTGTGAGGGTTGTTCCTGGTTGTAGACATGGGTTTCATTTGGAGTGTGCAGATAAATGGCTCTCTAAGCATTCTGTTTGTCCTATTTGTAGGGCTGAACTTGATCTTGATGATGCTCGCTTTTTTACTACTTGCAGTGACAAGAATCCTCCTCCCTGTTAATTGGGTTCTTCGATTTTCTTATGAACATGGAGATGAAGATGATGGCATGATCTTTTTATCTTTTTTAATCAACACCTCATGGTATCCGGAGACCAATGATTAATCCACTTCGATCCGTGCAATACTACAACTAATTTATTGAGATTGCTTAAGCGACAACATTGATTGATTCCAACTTTTGTTGGTATGGCATGAGTGTTTTTGATTGTTAGGAGTTTAGTTATTATATATGTGTGTGTTGTGTTTGTTTATTATTATTTAGCTTGATCCGAGATAGGAGTTGTAGTGTAATAGTAGCGACACAAAATCAACAACAGCAGCAGCAACAACATTGTTCCTGAATTGTGTGTCCTTACAAAGGACAAAGCCCAAACTTGTTTGAAAGTCAAATGAATTAGTAGATGAGCATCAAATCTCCAATAAAAATGAACTTTTCATAGGAATAAATAATGTTGGTCTTGTTTAAGCTAAGTTGTCACATTTAAGTTTCAATAAACATAGTTATATTAAATAGTTATTGAAAAATTTTTGCTACCGAAAACATTATATGAAAACTTTTCGGTCTAGAATGTAAAGAAGGCAAGTTTAAATTAGTCAAAATTAAAAATTTGACTCAGGTTCATAAACAAACTCCTAAATTTAATATAAAATAGTTTGATATATGATATATGTCATATATTTTTATTATAATAAATATAAAAAATTTATCTCTATATTATAAAAAAATTATAATTTTTTATTAAAAGTATTATATATTTTGTGGAAAATAATTTTTTAAACTTTTAATAAATAATTTAATTTATAACGTATATTTTTTAAATTTATTTAGGTTTGACTAAATTTGTGTTCCTGTGGTGAATTTTTTATGTTAATTTTCGATATAATATATCTATGAGTAAATTAGTCTGTAACTTTTTAGAAATGTACACTTAAATGTCAAGATTGGTCAACGTAATTTTGTTAAAGAAAATGAATTGTAATACAAAAATAGAATGTAACAAAGGCCTGCGTGGTGTTGACTTATTGGATTTATTCAATGTGCTAAAATTGGTAAATGGTAATTGTTTTTGTCAAAATTAGAAAAATAGAATATAATTACAAATTTTTTTTTATCAATTGACCTACATTTAATTAATATGATTGCCACCTATGTATTTGTAGGACTCATTTCTTATATGTCAAAATCTTTTTTAAAAATTTATTATTATTATCATTGCATTCTCACCCAATAAGACGTCAAAAAAATATTAACAAAATTTTACATAAAAAACATAAATTTTATGTAAATAGATAAAAATAATCCATGTATAATGTGTGGGTAGGAGCAACATAACAATGATGATTTATTTATTTATATGTAGGCTATTGTTATAATATATATACACACACTGTTGTTTTATGGTCATTTTATACTTTTATTGGCGGACTATATAATGGTTAACATTAACCAAATACTATTTAAAATTAAAAAAATTATATAAAAAATTCTATCGTTTTATATTATTTGCAAATAAAACAATAACATAAATTTTTCTGATACATTTACCTTCAACATTTAAAATTTATCAAAATCGAACATTTGTTAAATACATTTCAGTATTTTAGTGGACTCAAAGCAATTACATAAAAACTTCAATATTTTCTTAAAATTGCAAAATAAACCCTAATCTAATTTTTATAACATGTTTACTCTCAACGTTTAGATAATGTCAATCTCAGTCCCCTCTCTATTTTCTTTAATAGACAACTGATCTGTATGTTAGTAGAACCCACTTTCAATCTTAATCTTCAAAATAGAACCCGCAATGCTGAGTGAAATTGATAGTTAATTTTTTATACCATCCATTATTATACTACTATTAAAAAAATCTAAAAATTTATTAAAATTATTCTAATAATTTCAATAAAAATAAATAATAAAATTTAGTGTAAGGTTCAATATTTTATTAATAATAAAGTATTGTTAAATACTTAAAAATTTATAGAAAAATATAGAACATAGTTTAATACTATAAATAAATGCTATTTTACTTAGTGGGCATGCTTATTTGCACTAGTGGTTTTAATCTGTGCCACTCTTATTCTTTGTACCTGAAAAAAATTGTTCTTGAAGTGCTTTTACTTCATCAACATAGATACTTTTGTTGGAAAATCATGATCATACAACTCTGTTATATCCTCCTGTCATGAGCTGATTAAATGAATGAAGCTGTGATGCATCAATTAATGGGGAAACATCTATGCTTGCATGCTTTTTCTGAAAATTCAGGTGTTTGAAAGTAGAAAATGTCAAGCTACTTAATTTCTGTCAGATTAGGTGTTGATATATATGTGGAAGAAGCAATTATCTGATCCTATGCTATATACTGTTGTTTTAAATTTCCCCTTCATGATTTAACAGATCCTTGTCACTTGCTCATTACATCTTGTGACATTTTATATATTCTTTATGGTCGAAGCTGTTGGCTACTCATGCCCATGTCCTGGAAGAGTTTGAAAGAAACATGACAATAAACGTTTTTAGACGACAATATTTTTTTCCCCATTAGCTGGGAAACACGATGAAGTCACCTCTCGGAAATGATTATAAATTAATTTTGAAGGAAAAACTCATATTCTTCCTTTTTTATTTTTTTGAGATTTTGAAATTTTATTGCTAATGTAACGAACAAATTATTAAAAATTTTTACTGACAAATTGATATATGAAAAAAATGATTATGTATTAATGATACTTGCGATGGTTTTTGCGTAATGACACAGAGAATCTAAAACTGGACAAAAAAATTTAACGCAAGTAATAAGTTTGTTTTGTTAGAGTATGACAAGATTTTGTTAAATGTGCATAATTTGGGGCTCTAATTATTTTTATGTATTTGTCTTTAATGGCATGGAGGTTGCTTAGTTAACTTTAAGTGATTATATTTAGTCATCATGCTTTATTTTAAGCATACTTAAATGACCTTTCATGTAAGCTAATGTTTATTGCTTGGAAAGTTTGCTTTTGATATATATGAATTTAGTTGTTAGTTGCTAAGTGTTGTTCATCATTAGATTTACCTGTATAAATAGCTACTTCTGTTAATAAAATTTTAGAAAAGAGATGTTTTTAGGGAAGAGGTATGTGGAGATGAGTTACTTCTGTTGAGCAACTCTCTTTGATATGCTCCAACATCCAATAGGCTGAGAGCTGGTTCCCAATTTCTTACATGTTTCTGCGTTTTAGGCAACTTGATGTATTGGCGGTGCGATTTAGTTAAATATTTTGCATCTTAAATTTTTGTTTTTCTATTGTGAAATATGATTGTTTCTTTGCTTATTAACCTCGTATTTTTCTTTGTTTAAAAACTTTTAATTTTTGTGTTACAAATAATTCATATGTAATTTTATCATTTAAAAGATCGAAATATGCAAGATAAGAAAAATGTGAAATATGTAATAGTTTAAAAGAAAAATATAAAAGTGAAAAAAAAAAGTAAAAATAAAATTCATGTATTTAATAAATTAAAATACAACAAGTAGATGTTGGTATGCTAAGGTGGTGTTTGATAAAACTGAAAATTAAGTGCTGAATGCTGAATATAATAAACACTGAAGATTTTAAATACTGAATTAAATAAATATGTTTGATAACTATAAGTGCTGAAAATCATAAAAGTGATTAATTTTACCTATTTAACATTGTGATATTGACAAATGTGTAATAATTTTTAAATAATAAGAACATAATAGTTAATCTTATAAAAAAATTTTAAAACCTAACAATTTAATGTGTTCAATAAATATTTTAAGTCAAAAGTTTTAACTTATTATTTTAATTACTTTTTAACTTAATTAAATAATTTAAGTTGAGCCTATTTTGGGTTATCAAACCAACTTAAAATAATTAAGTGCTGAATATATTAATTTTCAGCATTAAGTGGTGTTACCCTTAATAGTAAGTTGTAGCCTTTTTCTTTTCTTAATTTCTAATTATCTATTAAACGGTTGTCAGGCTAATGAATATGTTTAATGATAGAATGAAACATCCAAAACAAAAATTGAAGACTTATACAACTATTAAAAGAAAGGATCTTAAATCAAGTTTTCATATAAAAATTTTTGCTTAACACGATTTCTGTTTTCTCATTGCTGCTTTTTCAACACTAATGGCAGAGGCAATTGTTTCCTTAGCGGTTCAAAGAATCACTGGCCTGCTGATCCAAGAAGCAGGTTTTCTGAGTGATGTCAAAGGGGAAGTTGTCCGCTTGCAAGAAGAACTCAAACGGATGCAGTGTTTCTTGAAAGATGAAAAGAGTATGCAAGATCAAGACGAGCGTGTTCGCAACTGGGTTGCTTAAATCAGAGGAGCTGCTTATGATGCTGAAGATGTCATTGACACTTTTGTTCTTAAAGCTGCAACGGGCAGAGAAGAAGATGTCATTTAGCTCTCTAGTGGAACCACCACTTTTGACAGGTGAAGAAAGCTGGGAACTTCTCAGCAGGAAAGCATTTCCGAAAGAGACGATCATGGTACATGGCTGCCCTCCAGAATTTGAGAAGTTGGGAAGGGAGATGGTGAAAAAGTGCGGGGGATTGCCCTTGGCTGTCGTTGTGCTCGGGGGTCTACTGGCAACGAAGAAATCACTGAAAGAGTGGGAGATGATGCAAAGAAACATTAATGCACAGTTCACTAAGTTGCAGCAGCAGCATCAGTATGGAGAAGTTTACTGGATATTAGGCATGAGCTATCAAGATTTACCATTTCAGTTGAAGCAATGCTTCCTCCATCTTGCCCAATTTCCAGAGGACTGGGCATTTCGGAAGAGGTCATTGATTCGACTGTGGATTGCTAAAGGATTTGTGGTGCAAAATATGCAAGAAGGAGACGAAACACTAAAAGATGTTGGTGAACAGTACTTGGATGAACTTGTGAGCAGGTGCATGGTGCAAGTAAGTGAAAGGGACTAAACTGAAATTGGAGTTAACATTTTCCGGATGCGAGATATGTGCATAACAAAAGCCAGAGATGAAGGTTTTGGCGCATTTATTGGGCAACAAGACAGCTTGGCAGGTAACAAGTCTTCAACATACTTTGTAATGTCAGCAACAAGCAATGCAAGAAGAATTGCAATTCATCCTCCCATATCTGGAGCCGAAGACGGCAGAAGGTTTTATGCACCTTTGGTAAAACGTGGTGATATTCCAAATCTTCATTCTCCTGTTTATTTTGTTGAGAGGAGTAAGTATTGCATGATCAGGGATCAAGAAAAATATATATATGAGAATTACAAAATGCTTAGAGTGTTAAATCTTAGAGGTATAATGATACACAATTTCTATATGCACAGAACAATTGGCAATTTGATTCACTAGAGGTTTCTTGGGCTGAGAGGGTTATGTGACCAAAAAAAAAAAATTGAAGAATTTATATGGTACAATTACCAATTTAGGGTAAAAAATATTTTTTATTCTCATTTTAGGGTAGTTTAAAAAGTAATTCCCATTTTTAGGGTGAAAGGGAAAAAAATTTCCAATTTAGGGTGAATTTGACCAACCCGGACGGTCAAATTGTACAAAACGCTAGTAGCGTTTTGTACAGACCGAACCGAACCGACCGGTTCGGTCGATTATATTTAGGTTTGGTTCGATTTCGGTTTTTAAAAATATATAACTGACTGGTTCGGTTTAATTTCGGTTTTTAAGTTGGAAAACTGAAAATAACCAAACC
>CATIWO010459358.1:0-11240 GCA_949673435.1 Macaranga tanarius
TTTTCAGTGTAGGTGCTTAGTGTCAGCTCAGCCAGTAGCGGAGAGAGGTCAGTGCAGTGGACATTGCCGACAAAGAAATTGATATTAAATTTTTTATGTAATATAAGGATGAACTCGAGCTGTATTAAGTTTTATAACTAAAATATTGTGGTATAATTGTTAAGTAATACCTTTATTATCATTAAATCCTTAATTATGTGTGTAAATGGAGAAGTTTTGGTGAGGGCATTACACCTACCAGGTAGCCCGTTCTACCAGTTCTCCCAAAATATTTATATAATAATGTAATAAATCTAAAGCATTTATAAATAATATTAGAAATTAATCACCATCGTACTTATGAAATCCATGCATAATATTCCAAATATCAATCCATTATATCTCATTTTAATCAATAAAATCACACACACAAACAAATCCATTAAAGCATTTCATAATGTTAACTCACAGGTAGAGCGCGCTGGCCGAAGTGTCCTCATCTGCCTAGGATCCGCGGCTCCAGTTCCCGAACTATCTAGAATAGCAAATATGCATTTAATATATAAATGCTAATTAATTCCTAATAATACTATAAGAATTCTAGAAAATTATTAAAAATTAAGGAATTATCTAAATTGACATACGAACGCTTAATATGTGAGATTCGGGACTAGAAAATTAGTTTCGGCGAATTAAATGAATTTCAATAGGAATATACTAATTTTTCACCGAAACCATTCCGAAAATTTTATCTCATAAACCGTAAGGAATTTAGCTTAACTCTAGTTATAGAAATTAATCCTTACAATTTATACTATTTAATAAAAATATAAACAAATTTTTTTTAAGCTCGTCACTGTTCATCACATCCGGCGAGTGGGGCCCGCCAGACTTTCTCGCCGAAAATATTATTTACATGATCCGAATATACCAACAGGTTCATAATATTATGAAGAAGCCAAATATATATTCAAATATCAAATCGAACGGTTAAATTAATAGATCGGTTTAAAATAGGAATTTACCGTTAAAAATTCCGATAAATTCAAAACGATAGTATCCGGAAGCAAGATTAGTATCTACAGACTCCTGATGACAAGGGGAACTTCCTGGTAGTAGTGGTGTTGGCTGAAGGTCACCGGAACAAGAAATCCACCGCCGAAAGTGGACTGTTGTAACTTCAGAGGCTTGCCGGCATAAATCCGAACCTCCTCAGGCGAAACTAAAACCACCAGCCCAGATATCTTTTGTGCTCGGCTTATTCTGTCTTGTAGTTCGGGTAGCTCGGCTTGCCTTGCAATAGTTATAAATCCAGATTCTATTATAGTTCCTGCCTTTCTGCTTGAAATAGAGAACTATGTAGGGGATGATGAGAAGTGTTTGTGGTTAAAATTTCATAGTGATCGAAGCTGGTTTGACCGGTGAACGGAGGGAAAATTTCCTTCGGGTGCTACAGTGACATAAACAGAGACGTTCAGGGGTCTATTTAAAATTCTGCGTCTGGCCCTTATATAAGCAATGAGTCTGGTAAATTACCAACTGGATACCCGCATTTTTACCAAATTTCACTTCAGTCCTCCCTCTCTATTATTTTCAAATACACTATCTTCTCCAATTATATATATATTAATAATAATAATAACTAAAATAATTATATTACAAAAATACTAACAATACTAACAATAATACTAATAGGATAGAAAATAATTATTAATATTAATAAAATATTTAAGTTATTACATTCTTCCCTCCTTATAAAACTTCATCCTCGAATTTCACATCAATACTGAAATAAATATGGATATCAACCTTGCATACTCGCCTCGGTCTTCCAAGTGCAATCCTCCACTGTATGATTGCTCCACAACACCTTGACCATAGGAATTTCCTTAGTACGAAGCTGACGAACTTAACGATCTACTATTTCCACAGGATACTCCTTATAAGTCAAATATTCACCGAGCTCCACCGCTTGAGGTTGAAGAATGTGAGAAGGATCAAAAATGTACTTCCTCAATATAGAGACATGAAAAACTGGGTGAATTCTTGACAATTCCGGTGGCAATACTAATCGATAAGCTACCTCACTTACCTTGGACCGAATTTTAAAAGGTCCAATATATCTCGGAGCTAACTTAACCTTTCTGCCAAATCTCATTACCCCTTTTATTGGTGACACTTTCAGAAATACTAAATCTCCAACAGAAAATGATACATCTTTTCTCTTAAGATCTGCATAGCTCTTCTATCAGCTTAAAGCTGTCCTCAGCCTCTGTTGGATGAGAGAAACTTTTTCTGAAGTCACCTACACCAGTTCTGGACCTATTATCTGCCTTTCACCTACTTTCCAATATATAGGAGATCTGCATTTTCTACCATATAATGCCTCATATGGAGCCATTTCAATGATAGTATGATAGTTATTATTGTAAGCAAACTCTATCAATGGTAGATGTAGGTCCCACTGTCCTCCAAAATCCATAACACACATTCTTAATATATCTTCTAATATCTGAATAGTTCTTTCTGACTGACAATCTATTTGAGGATGGAAAGTTGTACTGAAGTTGAGCCTTGTACCCAATGCTTATGTAATTCTTGCCAGAAAACTGAAGTAAATGTAGCTCCTTTGTCTGACACTATACTTTTTGGCATGCCATGAAGATTAATAATTCGATTAATATACAACTGAGCTAACTTATATGTTGTATAAGTCTTCTTTATCGGTAAAAAATGAGCTGACTTGGTTAATTTATCCACTATCACCCAAATGGTATCATAACTGCTTGTTGTACGTGGCAATCCAGTGAAAAAATCCATCGCAATCATATTCCATTTCCATTCAGGAATAAGAAGCTACTGAAGTAAACCAAATGTCTTTGATGTTCCAATTTTACTTACTGACAAGTGAGACACTTGGATACAAACTCTACAACGTCTATCTTCATCCCATTCCACCAATAGGTACTTTTTAAATCATGGTACATCTTGGTAGAACCTGGATGGATACTGTAAGCAGAGAGGTGTGCTTCTTCCATAATTTTCTTCCTCAGATCACCAACATCTGGCACACACAACCTAGTGCCCAAACACAGAACACCATCATTATTAATCATAAAATCTTTTGATTGACCTTGTTGGATTTCAGATATAATTCTCTGAAATTGTGGGTCCCTTTCTTGAGCCGCCTTAACTCTATCTAAGTACACTAATCGTACTCTAAATTGAGCTAAAAGACATTTTTTAGTTACCTTCCATTGCAACCCTTGATCGATCAACTCATGTAATTCTTTAATGATTTGTCTTCTTTCAGTGATGATGTGGGCAAAACTGCCTGATGACTTTCTACTTAGTGCTTCAGCTACCACATTGGCTTTATTTGGATGATAAAGAATAGAGCAGTCATAATCCTTGAGAAGTTCCATCCATCTCCTTTGCCTCAAGTTCAAGTCTCTCTGTTAGAAAATATACTTTAAGCTCTTGTGGTCGGTGTATATCTCACAAGTTACACCATACAAATAATGTCTCCATATTTTAAGTGCAAACACCACTGCAGCCATCTCCAAATCATGGGTAGGATAGTCCTGCTCGTGCTTCTTTAACTGACGTGAAGCATAAGCAACTACTCTACCATTCTACATTAAAACACACCCCAAGCCTACTCGACAAGCATCACAATAGACTGTGTAACCTTCATTCCCTGAGGGTAAGGTCAACATTGGAGCTGATGTCAATGCATTTTTTAGTAATTGAAAGTGCTCCTCACACTTATCTGAACACACAAACTGAGTATTCTTCTGGGTTAACCTTATTAAAGGCGCTGCAATTCTGGAGAAATCCTTTACAAATCTCCTATAATAACCAGCTAGACCCAGAAAACTCCTCACTTTTGTGATATTTGTAGGTCTTGTCCATTCCGTAATGGCTTCCACCTTCTTTAGATCCACTTGAATACCATCCCTGGACACCACGTGTCCTAAAAATATGACTTAATTTAGACAAAATTCACATTTTGAGAACTTAACATACAGTTGATGTTATCTCAAGGTCTGAAGTACCACCCTCAAATGCATAGCATGCTCTTCAGTACTTCTAGAGTACACCAGGATATCATCAATAAACACTATCACAGATCGGTCCAAGAATGGCCTAAACACATGATTCATCAAATCCATAAAAGCTGCTGGGGTATTGGTTAACCCAAAAGACATCACCAAAAATTCACAGTGGCCATATCTAGTCCGAAATGCTGTCTTGAGTATATCTCCACTCCTAATTCTCAACTGATGATACCCCGATCTTAAATCAATCTTGGAGAAGCATTGTGCTCATTGCAACTGATCAAACAAGTCATCAATTCTATGAAGTGGATATTTATTCTTGATAGTGACTTTGTTCAACTATCTATAGTTGATACAAAGTCGCAAGCTACCATCTTTCTTCTTTACAAATAATACTGGTGCGCCCCAATGAGATGTGCTGGGTCTAATGAAACCCTTATATAGCAATTCTTGTAACTGTTCTCTAAGTTCCTTCAGCTCTGTAGGTTCCATCCTATAAGGTGGCATAGAGATAGGATCCGGACCAGATACAACATCAATATAGAATTCTATCTCCCTCTTAGGTGGTAAACCTGGTAATTCTTCAGGAAAAATATCAAGAAACTCACGCACAATTGACACATTCTCCACTGCTCCCTTATCTGCCTTAGTATCTTTAACCATAGCTAAATAGCCTTGACACCCCCTTCTAAGTATTTTTCTAGATGTGATTGCAGAAATAAAATTTTTAGGCATTGAAATTCTATCACCCTGAATCTGAATTCCACAGTATTTGGAATTATGAATATCACCTCTTTCTCCCGATAATCTAAGGTAGCATAGTGTTGTGCCAACTAATCCATTCCTAAAATCACATCAAAATTAATCACATCTAAAAGTATTAAATCTGCCATCAATTCTCGACCTTCCACCAACACATGCCATGATGGAAAAACTATATCTGTTTCCAACTCATCACTAAGAGCAGTCGCCACAGATAATGGAACTATTAATTTTGAAGGATGCCAATTCATCTTGGATGCAAAAACAGGAGATACAAAAGAATGCGATGCACCCAGATCAAATAACACTGCAGCTTTTAAATAACAAACATAAAGGGTACCTGCTACCACAACATTGGATGCCTGACCATCCTGAGGGGTGAGAGTGAAAACTCTAGCTTGTCCTCGACCTCCTTGCTATTAAGTAGAAGGCTGAGTATAACCTCTTCCTCCAGATCTGCCACTGGCTCTACCCCCAAAACCACGGCCTTGCTGACCTGCAAACTATATAGCTCCCTGTTGAGGATACATTAACATTTAATATTGTGGAGGCGTTTGTTGTATCGGCTGAGCTACTGAAGCAGATGATCCTTGAGTATAGGATGGCTGATAACCATAATTAGGACATGATCTAGCAAAATGTTCATACTGACTGCACCTGAAGCAAGCTCCTGGTAATAAGTGGCATGGTCCCTGATGCACCCTACCACAATTAGGGTATGAACTCGGCCCAGATTCAGTACTACCATAACCAGAACTCTGTCCACTACTACTACTGCTAGCTCATGGCCCAAATCTGATAGGTCTGCTCTGCCTGTGATTATGTCTCCCAGTCATGTGCATTCTTTGCCCCCTATACTGCTGAGAGCTACTCTCTGCCTGAGAACCTTGACTACCAATCTGAAATACAGGCTGTTAAACATTTTGAGCTGTTCATGTCCTGATACTACTACTCATATAAGGATCATGTATAGTCCCATGCCTGACATATCATTTCTCTATCTAAACTTTGACCTTCAGTACGGCTGCCATCATAAGTAGGACCTAACCCTGTCACATACAACTCAACCACCCTCATCTCATCCCGCATCACATCCTCAGCATGGCAGGACAACCTAAAGAACTCTTGGGTATAGTCTTCGACTTATCTATCCCCTCTACCAATGTGCAACAGTTTCCATCTATAATTGTCCCTCATCAAAGGTGGGCAAAAATATCTCAAAAATATCTCCTTAAACTCTAACCATGTCATAGTGGCCATGTATGGCTAGATAGACTGCATGAACCAGTCTTGTGCTGCAGCCTGAACCGATAACTCCACCATCATTATCCTCTGATAATCCGTATATTCAACTCTTGTTCTGGCTTTTATAGCATTAATAAAATCCAAAGCATCTCCAGTTCCATCAAATGGAATCCTCCAAATTCTGGAGTATAACAAAGCTGCGTCTGAATCTGTCATCCTTTAGTTTCTCTGCTGGAGCATTTGTTGCACCAAGGGCATTGCTTGATTAAGTGCAGCTAAACCTTAATTAATTTCTGACATCCCAGCTGCAAATATTATAGGATCTATCTCTGGAGCTGCTTGCTCTGCTTGTGGCTGCTGTTCTTGCCTCTGAGCTGCTGCTGCTCTTGGTCTACCCCTTCTCCTAACAGGTGGGGCAGGAGGTGGATTACGAGCTTCATCCTGAAATGATTGCTCATCATCATTATAGGCTGCTTCTGCAGTAAGAGCAGTTCGCGCTTGTCTCATTCTGAAAAAGAAACAAGGATAAGAATTTAAGACAAAATAAAAATATCCTATCGCACAAGCTGAACTCTAAAAGCAATTATGATAACAAATGACAATATTCAACCTAATTACCGCAGTAGTTATAAGAAAAGATAAACATAACTAATTAGAAAAGATGCAAATAAATCAATAGCTCTGATACCAACTTTGTCACGACCCGAACCCAAGGCACGTGACTGGCACTAGGGATTGAGAAAGCTATATGCTTCCAAAACCTGTAGTAAGCCTTAATGAAATTTAACAAAATTTTGGCAAAGTCTTCTCTAAAACTAGAGTAACTCAAAACCTGCAATATTAAAAATACACTTCCAAAAACCATATCAACCATCTCTTCTCCAACAATTTTTAACAAAACATCTATCAAACAAACTGATATTTAAAGTCACAAATTTTACATACCACAATACAATCCAAATAAAAATTCATAGTTTACAAATCTTGTAAAAATAGTTATCACGGTATACTACTGCGGTGTAGTAGAGACGGTCTAATATTTGACTGAAGAAGTCCTGAAAAATAAGTTGAGGGGGATCAGACCTCACTGAGTGAATTAATATTAAGAAATGCATACTGGATTTTCATCAAAAGTCATTTATTTAAAACCATTAAATTTATTAAAATAATTTAAAAGTATAAAAATATAATTTCAAGAATCATAACTGTATTTTATCAAAATATTCAAAAATATCTTAATCCGTTCATAAAATAAGTATAAAAATATAATAAAGTATTTTGGTGGGAAAATAGTGATAGAACCCTAAACCTCAAATCTAATAGCTTTTTGGCTCCCTTAAATCCAAATGATTGCTGGTCTCAGAGAGCAAACTCGACCAGGGTCCAAACACAGTCTGTCTCTTAATCCAATATTTACTGGCGCCTAGAGAGCAAGCTCGACCAAGGTCCAACCAATAAATAACCATAACCTTGCCCAGAGAGCATCGCTCAACCAGGGCTCAAATCTCAAAATCTCATACCTGCCCAGAGAGCATCGCTCAACCAGGGCTCACATCTCAATAATATCATATCTCTGCCCAGAGAGCACCACTCAACCAGAGCGTACAATAAAACTCATAATTAACATAAATCAATACCCATGTGCACATGGTCCTGGTGACACCCACCAGGTAGCCCGTTCTACTAGTTCTCCTAAAATATTTATATGATAATGTAATAAATATAAAGCATTTATAAATAACATTAGAAACTAATCACCATCGTACTTATGAAATCCATGCATAATATTCCAAATATCCAAGTAAATATCAATCCATTATATCTCATTTTAATCAATAAAATCACACACACAAACAAATCCATTAAAAAATTTCATAATATTAACTCACAGGTAGAGTGCGCTGGCCGAAGTGTCCTCGTCTGCGAAGGATTCGCGGCTCCAGCTCCCGAACTCTCTAGAATAGCAAATATGCATTTAATATATAAATACTAATTAATTCCTAATAATACTTTAAGAATTCTAGAAAATTATTAAAAATTAAAGAATTGTCTAAATTGACATACGAACGCTTAATATATGAGATTCGGGAATAGAAAATTAGTTTCGGCGAATTAAATGAATTTCAATAGGAATATACTAATTTTTCACCGAAACTATTCCAGAAATTTTATCTCATAAACCGTAAGGAATTTGGCTTAACTACAGTTATAGAAATTAATCCTTACAATTTATACTATTTAATAAAAATATAAACAATTTTTTTTTAAAGCTCATCAATGTTCATCACAGCCGGCGAGTGGGGCCCGCCGGACTTTCTCGCCGGAAATATTATTTACATGATCTAAATACACCAACAGATTTATAATATTATGAATAAGCCAAATATACATCCAAATATCAAATCTACCGGTTAAATTAATAGATCGGTTTAAAATAGGAATTTACCGTTAAAAATTCTGATAAATTCAAAACGATAGTATCCGGAAGCAAGGTTGGTATCTACAGACTCCTGACGATGAGGGGAACTTGCTGGTAGTAGTGGTGTTGGCTGAAGGTCGCCGGAACAAGAAATCCGCCACTGAAAGTGGACTGTCGTAACTTCAGAGGCTTGCCAGCGTAAATTCGAACCTCCTCAGGTGAAACTAAAACCACCAGCGTGTAGGGGATGATGAGAAGTATTTGTGATTAAAATTTCATTATGATCGGAGCTGGTTTGACCCGTGAACAGAGGAAAAATTTCCGTCGGGTGCTACAGTGACACAAACAGAGAAGTTCAGGGGTCTATTCAAAATTCTGCGTCTGGCCCTTATATAAGCAATGAGTCTGGCAAATTACTAACTGGATACCCGCATTGTCTGCTAAATTTCACTTCAGTCCTCCCTCTTAATTATTTTTAAATACACCATCTTCTCCAATTATATATATATATATATATATATATATATATTAATAATAATAATAAGGAAAAATTATATAAAAAACTCCAACCTTTTATAGCATTTTCAAATTAAACCATATTTAATTTTTGCTTATAAAAGTAACTACAAACTATAAAAATCTTGTAAATAATACCATCCGTCAGTGTTAGTTAACGGACAGTCACTTTTTGGTCTGCCTCAGTTGAGTAAAGCCCACAATTACTTACTGGATTGATGACTGGACAATCCATTAATTTTTTTTCAATTATTTTAAAATAAAATTCTAACATGTTAGGCTGTCCAAATAATTTTGTGTTAACTGAAAAATTACAAAATCCTAAACCCTGAGTGTTCTTAAGCTGTCGAAACATTTAAAAAAAATATTACTTCAAAGTAATAAGTAATTGTGGGGCTCCACTCAACTGAGGCAGACCAAAAAGTGACTGCTACATCAGCTTTCTGTTACTAAAGCAGACAGATGGTATTATTTGTAAAATTTTTATAGTTGGTTGTTACTTTTGTAAGCAAAAATTGAATATGGTTTAATTTGAAAATGCTATAAAAGGTTGGGATTTTTTTATGTAATTATCCCTAATAATAACTAAAATAATTATATTAAGAAAAATACTAATAATACTAACAATAATACTAATAGGATAGAAAATAATTATTAATATTAATAAAATATTCAAGTTATTACAATACAAAAATAAAATAAAAAAATATATAAAAAAAGAAACATTATATTCGTTGGAGTTTTATTTTGGTGCTGAAAATCCATTGTTAGTAAGTTAATGTTATGGTTAGTAATTGATTTAGAAGAAAAATGAAAAAAGATGAAAACGAAGAGGGGAAAAAGAGAAATACAATGAGGAAGAAGAAAACAACGTAAAAAAAAGAGTAAAAGAGTTTTTATTTTAAATTTCAAAGAAAAAAATCGTATTTTTGAATTATTTTAATTTAGATTTTTGTGTAATTTTATCTTTTATATTTCCATGTCAGCCCATATGTTTTTAACGCACTAGTATTATGCGTTGTGAAAAAAAAAAGTTATTCCTTAAAAAAAAAAGTTCTAAAATGAAAATTTAGAGGTTATATAAACTAAAATGAAAGTTGAAAAATATTATCGAACGGGTAGAGTTTGGGTTAAATGCATGAAAGAGTACCAAACTTTAACTTTATTTCAATTTGATCACCAAATTTTAATTTGTATCTTTTTGGATATCATACTTTTATTTAGTTTCAAAATAATGACTCACAAAATCTTTTGGCACTTGAACAATTTAAAATTACTATTTTGATATAGAATTAAAGATTTTTTACAAAACAGTCCATGTTTTTTTATATATTTATTAAAAAATAAAAATAAATTTGGAAATTATTTTGATTCCACCTAATAAGACCATTCTCATTTTGAGTAAGAGAATGTAAACTTTTAAATTTTTTTGTAACTTTTGGACTAAATTGAAAAAGTAAATAGATTGATAGATTAAATGATTTTGAAGAAAAATTTAGAGTATTGAAAATTTTTAGCAGTACTCTTTTAGAAACAAAATTAAAGTTAGGTTATAAAAAAGAAATAAATTAAAGTTTGATATCCAAACTGAAATAATTATAAAGTCGGTAATGCAATCGGTAGAGTTTAGAAGCGAAAGTATGCATTCGGCCGAAAGAACATAATGAAATTCAAACCCTATTCTTTTACAGACAACAGGCCCAATGCAATCGGCTACACAAGCTCAGCCAGCAATTATAGTGGTCCTGCCACTCAAATACATGTAATTTCACTGTAATTAATCATAACTCTTGAATGAAAAGTGCTTTTGGCCACTTATCAATTTTTTTTAAAAAAAAAGGCTTTTGGCCAAACATATGGTCACGGCGTTACATGGTGACAGTGAAAAGAGAGACGGTGATATTGGCTGCAAATGCAGGTGGGAACCGTAAAAAAGAACACAGCACACGGAGTCATTTTTTGGCAAGTGAAAATCCACAGCCAATCCACTCTGAATACGGTTCACATATAAAAACGACGTAACGGGGGAGGATACAGTACACAATATAATGCGTGAAACAATTAAACCCTCCTTCGATAAAGACACCTCCATCTTCATCTCTACCTGACATTGTATTTTACATGTTTACTTGTCCGGTAAGTTCTCGCCAACTCTGAAACTGCACTTCGCTCCAATCTCCTTTAAATAACTTGCAGTGGACCTAAACAGCGACTCAACTATATTAAAGAGCATTGGAGTTTGTTTTGGTTCTTCTGCT
>CATIWO010459370.1:0-30352 GCA_949673435.1 Macaranga tanarius
TATTATATTTTCTTTAAAATCTTGAGGTTTTTATTATTATACATTGGTTGATGATAATATTATTGTCAGGCTTACGTTAGATATGGAGGTTTAGTCTTCCATATCTCTCGTGCCGGTCACGTGCCATTTTGGGTCGTGACAGATTCCTGACGCGCAGAGAGACAACTACAGTGCTATCTTTCCGCGCGTCAATTACCATTTTACCTTTCGGACAAAAAAAATTTGTCTCCCCCTAAAAACATGGGGGGCAAAATATCAGTCTAACATTTGGGTATTTTACGCGCAGAGAGACAGCTACAGTGCTGTCTTTTCGCTCATTTCTGCACCATAGCCTGCAGCCTCAGCAGTGAAAGCATTACTAGCCATCATGGAAGATGCAACATCTTGCTGGTTCATCACGGGAGCAGGAGGAGGAGTAGGATCTAAAACTGTTATTTTATTTTTATCAACCAAGTGTAAAACACTTAGGTGATATGGTTTAGATTCTACCATTGGGTGTAATACACCCAGTGTAGACAAGACTTTCTCTATTTAGGAGATTCTTAAAATAAATCATTAAAAAATTAATGAAAATGAAAGACAAAATTTCAGATAGACTTTTTTTTTTTTTTTTTTTTTTTTTTTTTTTCTGTATGTAGTGTAGTTTAAATCATATATATATATATACACACACATATATAATCGCATAGTGTAGTTTGAGATTTAAACTTATCATTTGTAGATACATAATCCCTCGAGCGGTTATTAAGAGACCATTTCATATAACAGTAAGTTTCATGCATTCCAAGTTTTCAATCAAATGAAATTTGATCTCTGCATTTTAATATTATCGAACCAATTATATACATATCTACACAAGGCGCATATTTATTTTGCAAACACCAAACTGACATGTATAAAATTGTGAGCAAAAGCTCTTGAAACCCAGAAAAAGAATCAATATTTAATAACCAACAACACCGTTTAGCGATGGCCTAAAGCTCAGTTTCAAATTAAAAAACGGACTCCAATTGAGCAGCCAACCATCAGAATCTCTCTTCCAGATGGGATTAAATATACATCCACCACACACGTGATTAAAATAAAATGTCAAACTTTAGTAAAAGCCAGCAGAACAACTGTGGTTCTAATGAACACAATATTAGGCAGATTATAGTTATTTCAACTCTGAACTATGAATAATGAACAAAAAGAACAGTAAATTACAAATCTAACAACATTAACACATTTTACCCATACACCTGCAATTCTTAAGATGTTCCATTCTGTGGTGTGAAAAAAGGTTCTAAAAAAACATTTTTCACAATGACTTCAAAAGAAGAAAAATATGCAGGAGCTCCAGCGACACCAGAGTTCTTGAATAGGATTTAACTTTGTAGACCCAAGAAGCCCGTGCAAAGGGGGATAACTCCCATCTGCAAGATACGGAAATAAATTGTTAAATCGAGCTAGAATCTAAAGACAGTTTCAATTTTCAGCCAGTTAAACTATGCTTTGGTATTCAATCAGGTGAAAGTTACAGGTACTACTAAGTATGCAACAGAATATATAAACCTTCCCAAAAACAACTTTGCCAAACTTGCATTCAACCCCATAAATGTTTAGTAATATACCCCATAAAAGCAAAAGTTCAATACCACCCACCAAAATCCCTTTTTCTCCCCTCCCCACCCCACCCCTGTGTGGTCTCTCTCTCTCTCTCTCTCTCTTCCTTGGTGTTTCCTACTCTTTACCTCAACTTCACTTCACAGATCATTAATATGTTATTCATTGTAAATATAGGCATAGACAATTAAGGGAAATGAGAAAACAAAGCAGATGATTTTAGAATGCCATGTCTTCTTGTGTCTCATAACAAAGAAATGGTTCAATGCAGAAACAAAGAACACCACAAGGTATGGAGGCAAGCATTGGAGGCGTATTGTGACAGCAATAATGATAATAAAAAAAAAAACTGTAAAACATTTCACCAAAAAAAAAAAAAAAAACAACCTCGTGGTACTCTATTTGTCAGGATGGCCCCTTTTAGCCTTACGACGATTGTGGTGGTGGTGGTTGGTATGTTGAGCACGTTGCTTTGCCTTTTTGCTGCAAAGTTCAGGTAAATAAAAAAAAGGTCATGAAGGAATAAACTAAAGATCTGATAATGTAATTGCAAAAACAGTTCATCATCAAATTGACTGATTAATTAATTAAGAAACTGACCAGCAAATTGCTGAACAAATTCTAGACAAGAGGATGATAGGTAAGGCTAATAAAGCAGAGGCCTACAATATTGAAAGAAAAGCATGTTAGTTGCTGATGCTAGGTAGCTTGCAGTATGAAAATTGTTTTTGCTGACAACTGTTCAACAAACAAACTCATGCCATACATAACTAACAATCATACCATAAACCAGATCAACTCCTTAGTTGCAAGAGGTCTTGTAAGCTCATGCTTGTTCAGGGTTTCTTGTACTGTGCCTTGCACCTGGGGAAAACATAAACTATGCTGAAATACTGCTTTAATTTCAATTACCATACGATAGAAGTATATATATAGATGAAGTGTCCTATCATAAATAAGTTTTTCCCGGGCAGGTCAATAAGGTCATGAAAAAATAATTCAATTTTTTTACAAATTTTTTTATGTGCAATGGATTTGCCTGGACTAATACGCGATTTTCTTTTATTTTTTCTGGGATTAGGTCTTATATTAGGGGGTCTAGGAGTGGAATTACAGGTCCTAACTTTTGTATTATTTATTTATTACCCAAAAGTATCTCAAGAGAGAGTAAAAAAGCATACAATTCATCTAACATACTAACCATTCACAACCAAACATCACATAAAGTTATGCATTAGCACCAGCAGTGATACCTGATTGTGGTATATAGTTGCAGACTCTAAAAATTTCCCATAAGCATGAACTGCCTGCTTTGTGTAGGGCTTCAATGTCACCCTCACTTTATCAACATGTGGTTTTGTCACAGTGGCGACCTGATCAATATATGGCTTACTAAACTTCTTAGCTTCCTGCAATCAACTTATGTGTTTTAGGTGCAGCTTAAGAGAGCAGATATATAACATTCAATATGAAAGAATATACACCTGAAAGTAAGGATCAACAGCTTCTTGTACTTTAATGACATGTGGAGTTATTGCGGCCTTTGAGGCTTCATAAGCTTCAACTGTTTTTGCAGTCAGAGATTTCACATGTGGTTCAACATGGGTTGCTATCAGCAACCATTGCTCCTTCACAGCCGGGACCCATTTCTTCAAGAAGCAGGGCAAATAACAATAAGTAACAGCATCCCAGTTTCTTCATATGCTTAAGCAAGCAATCAATGTTTCCATTGAAGGACAACATTAAGCAAAACAAAAAAAATATCAAACAATAAGTAGCTCAAAACCATTGAATATTTATTTATTGAACAAGAGGAGGCAAAGGCCTAAAACACAATCAAACTATGACAGCTCTAGATTTAGAAACTCTAATAACATCATGCTTTAGCCACACTTTTAGGCCGTCAGGAGTATCAAGTCCATGGCAACCCAAATGTAACCTTTTAGCAGCAACAGCAGCAGCCAATAAGTGGTAATCTCTTAAACCACTGATTATTCTTAAGCCAAACTTTAGTAACCTTGCAGCAATAATGCATGACTGAGCTTCAAAAAATGCAGGCTATGACCAAAAAATAACAGACCTCATCCCAAATTGCGGTCTCTACTCTCTACATTAAAGAATGAAAGTCATAAAGGAGATACTTGGAGAATTAGGAAAGAGAGCTCACAGTTTTAACTGTTTCCAAATGGGGTTTGGCCCACTCTTCAGCATGAGCTTTTTTCTCCAGGGCCTGAAACAAATTTCCATATTGCTCTTACTGATAACACTTTATTCTGAAATAGCACTCACTTATGGCCTTAAATCCCAATATGGGACTTTTAAACCACCAAATAAGATACAGGTGGAAACACCTATGTTGCAACCAGAAAACAATACCTTTTGAATCATTGATTCCATGGCTGGCTTTCCAATCTCATTCCAATGTGTCTGCACCAACAAGTGCAATAATATTATTTCACCATGCTGCAAATGAATTTTTTTTTTTTTTTCCGAAAATAATATATTTGCACCAATATACCTGACAGCGATCTAATTGTACAGCTAGCCAGGGTGGAAGCCATGCACCATGCACCTGAGCACATGTCAAACCCATTAATTAGGGGTGATACCAAATTCTAGTCGATAATTCATCATATAATGTTATATTGACAGCATGATGGGAACATGTGGTAAAATGACCTTTCAAGCTAAACCATAAACAATGAGTAACAGAATGCTCAAGCAATCAAAGCATTTCGTGGGATCTGCTTCTAACAGATGCAATCTTCTTAAATAGCCTTTACATATTCTCAATGAAATGAACATAATTTAAAAGTTCCACTCGTATGGGTCAACATGATAAAAAGTAGGCCTAGCCATACGGTATTGTAGTTTTTGGATGGGTAGAATGTGTTTCAATTCACAACTGCCAATAAAAAGAATAATTAGCAGCATCAAGCCATAATAAAATTCTCATCTGCTGGTAATGCCAGCCTATTCCTCACGTATTAATATTCCCTCACTTGCCAAAATTATTTTCACTAGTTTGAGGGTATCATCTACAACAGAAAAGTGTGCACAATATTAAAAAGGCATTCATGAACTCAATTCCAAATTTCTCAATCTTAGTGACTATAAAAAGACCAAACTCCAAAATCAATCAACATGATTTGGATTAATCCATAAGAGCGAACAATATCTATTTACTACCAATAAAAGAGACAAAAGCACCTTAATCTGATGTAGGATTTATTGAAAATCATAACAAGTACAAAGAGGAACACCAAAACAGAAGTTGAAAAGCACAAGAAACTAAGCCACATTAACTTATTACCTCCACTAGCTCTTTAGTTTTTGAAGTAGCTTCATACTTCGCCTTCATCATTTCGTCCTATTAAAGAAAAGGGACAAACTGCACATCAAAATCATCGTCCAGCACTAGGTGTACTACAGACTTCATAAATAACTAATACCTCAGCAACTTTAAGAGCACGCTCTGTCTTGCGAAGTTTGCTTTTCTGTTCATCATTGATCTTTTGAAGCTGTAAAATGGACACATTACTTATCATTGCATATCACCCAACAAATGAACTACGAAGAAACTGAGATTTGTTTATATGCAAAAATGGAACAAATTCATAACAAAATAAAGTAACTAAAATTGACTAGAAGAATCAGTACAGTAAAATCCAAGCAGATGAGACTAAGAATTAGTTTAATTGAATTGAAAGGCTAAAGTTAAGCAGCCTGCCAGACTCATTATCAATACTCATAATTTTGAAAATTAGCATGACCTAAAGAAAGTTTTTAAGAGGAGCAGAACTATAAGGAAAAAATCTATCAATGCAATTAGTTCCCTTATCTTTGTGTGTAAGTGCATGCTTAAGTTGAAGACACTCATATACTATGCCTAAAATCTTATAACAAATAGGCTTTCCTGACATTTGATCCTGCTTCAGAGTGGAAAAAAAAAAAGCATTCCAGTATAATTTTAGCCATTGAGCAAAAGGAGCTTCCACTTCATTCAACGTAAAAGATAGACCATAATAAAACAAGGTATAGCATAAAACTCATAAAACCCAAAATAACCCTCCTTGAATTCCAGTGACTTACATTTTCTAACTTCAAGTTCAATTCATTAATCTTGTTTTCAGCTTCACTGGCGCGTGCTTGGAGGGCCTCTTTCTCCCTGTTTTGTATTTCTAATTCTTTTTGAATGTTGTCAACCTGAATTGAGAAATAGCATAATTTAGAAATGTCCCCAAACAATTGTTTGCAAATTAGCAGCATGTCCATCCACAATTATCTGAACCTGCTTTTCCAGTTCGTCAGCCCGTGCATGAGCCTTTCCCACCTGTTCTGCGGCGTCTATTTTCCCTTTTTTCTATTAAATAGAAAAATAAATGTTAATATGGAAATGGCATGTAAGTGGATCCAATAGCTAAGAAGTTATGGAAAAATGAGGCTATAGGTTGTTGTAATTTTAGTGATGGCTGCATCGCATAGAAAGGGTTACCTGAAGAGAAGATATTTCATTCTGCAAAGAAGTAATAGTATGGGAATTATCTTGAATAATTTTCTCCTTCTGGGCAATCATCTCACCCTTGATGTTCAATTCACGGGTTTTGTCATGAATCTGGGATTCTTAATGTTCCAACAAGCAACCAGATTGAGAAAAAATATATATATATCCAAAATCAAATGTTGAAAGTGAAATGTAAAAGTAAATGCGTCAACAAATGTTGTAATTGTTACAAGTAAAATAAAAAGAATTTCAGCAATAGAACAAAGAATCTGCTACTATAATTGTATTGTGATGAGAAGAAAAAAGAAATGAAGACAGATTAAAACCAAATATATATATATATATATATATATATATATATATATGGTAAGTGAATAGACGGTTACTCGAATTCTATGAAATTAACACTGAAAAAGAAGAAAGAAACAGCAGATATTTACTAATTTAAGTTAGTAGTAATAGTAGTAGTAGTAGGCTAATAAATGATCTAAAATATGACATTCAAAAAAGTTATGCAACTAGTTTCCTGTAACTGGATTGAAGATTCAGAAACAATTAAAAAGGGGAAAAGAAGAACAAACCAAGAGCATGAATCTTAGAGTTGAGTTGTTGAAGCTCGATCTTAATAGCATCATCATCGGGTTTAACGGCGGATAAAATTAGGGCAAGAAAGAAAGAGAAGAAGAGGAAGTTCGGAGAGGCGGCCATGAAAACTAAACTGAGAATCAATCAGAGCCCTCGCAGCCGCAGACCACAATTTTCTATATAGTCCGTCTCTCTCCCGCACCTACACGCAAAGTCTCTCTGAGTCTGAGACGTGCGTCTGCTAGTTAATAGTTATAATTAAAATTTATGAAAAATGAAGGGAAGTTGTAGCTGTAGATTCAAAACGTGATCGATCGGACCCAAAGATATTATTAATGTTTGGTTACAGTTTTGGGTAGGATGGACGAGACGTGTACATGTGGTGTGGGTGGGTTAATAAATAAATAATCCAAATCCAAGCGTATGAAATTGGAATAGATATATGAGGCTAGTCAAGTTCGTGAGTTATTCGTTATTAATTTAAAAATAAATAAAATTGATTCGATTATTATCGAGTCGAGTTCGAACTATTCAAGTAGATTATCAAATTGAGCTCGAACTTCTTAATATTTGACTCGATAAACTCTTGAGCTTAATCAAACTTAATCTATTTTGTGCATATTTACCATTTTATTATTTTATTTTAATATAATTATAATAATATCTTATCGAATCGAGTCGAGTTTGAACTCGAGTCTAGCTTAAATAGTTTAATATATATTTTAAAATTTAAAAATTTTAAATAATTAATGTAGTCGAGTCGAGTATAAGAATCATTTAATCGAGTCGAGCTCGAACTTCAAAAAAATAAACTTATCGAGTTCGAGCTCCGAGTTTAAGAGCCGAGTCGAGTTCGAGTTTGACAGTGTGTCGACTCAACTCGGCTCGGTTACACCTCAAGATACGATGCAGGTGGACTGGTGGGAACGTTGCATCTGTTAACTTTTTTTGGTCAACAAAGGAAGGCCAAATACCTTATTTTATACCTTAACTTTACCCTTTTGCTCTATTACACCTCTCAACTTTCAAATTTATCAATTTTATATTTAAACTTTTATTTTGTGCCTATATCACCCATGGTTTACCACATGAATTCGCATGTGAAGAACTCGCTCTGACATGTTAAAAACATGATGATGTCAACATCCATGTCAGAACATTTTTTTAACCAATTTACTATTGTATAGAATTTAGTTAGATTAAAAGTGTACAAAATAAATAAGTTATTTACCTTATCTAGTAAAAAGAGATGCAAGAAAATATTCCTAATTCACTATGTTAAATCCCTAGAATCAATGACAAAAAAAATATGTAAACAAAAGAATGTTAAGAGGAATCGATTTTGTAGCTATAAAAGATGGGCAAACATCCATGTTATATGTTAAATATCACCAACGTGCCTCTAATTATTTGATTTGAATCACTTGTCCACATTGTCAGCACATGTGTTCACTATAATTTAAAAATGGTGAATCATGAATGATATATGCATAAAATAAAAGTTTAAATGTGCAAAAGGTAAAATTGAAAGTTGATGGGTGTAATAAATCAAAAAGGTGAAATAAGGTATTTGGCCAACAAAAGAATACAGGAATCGGGTGTGGGTAGCGATAAACACAAAGAATCATCAACAACCAACGACTAACAGCCAACAACAACAAACAAAATAAATAAATAAATAAATAAAGAAGAGTGTGGATGTGGGCTCTCTTCTTTCAATCTCAGTTACAGTTACAGAAGAGTTGGGTTTGGACTGCTCTTTGGATTTCAACAACAATGAAACGGCCCTGCAACATTCTATGGCCCCATTTAAGTTTTCTTTTCTTAGAAAAATTATTTTTTAGAATAAAACATGAATCATTAAGTGAAAATATATTTTGATTAACTAATAATATAAATAAAAGTATAATAAAAAAAAATTAACATAAAACTCTCACTTAAATCATAAAATTATTTATCATTGTTTATTAATTAAGTTGATAGAGTTATCCTAATTTGTAATTTGGCGTCAACAAACTGAATTCTCTACTCCATGACATTGATTAGTTATAAATTGACTTTTGATCTTTAACGGAGTCTAATTGTAAAAATATCAACCAAAATTTCATAGCAGAAAGAACTATAAAATTTATAATAAATAATCACCAAAATCCCATGAAAGGCATTGAGAATAGTCCGTGAAAGAAAATTCAAAATTTTCAATAAAAAAATAAACATATTAAATATCTATATTTTATTGAATGATGAAGAAACTTAGAGGGAAAAAAAGAAGAGACCGCTAGAGTTTTAAGAATAATTTTTTTGGAAAATTATTATCTAAATAATTAATGATAACTTTAAGTAATTATAATTAATTACACAGTACATTTCATCACCACTCATTCACATTATAAATATACACCATTAAAAGAATTTATCACTAGTATACTCAAGCAGGTTAAATTAACTTTCATTTGTTGCTATTTGATTTAATCATTAATTTTAAGTGATATCTATTAGATTTTAAAATCAATTAATTTCTAACGTTCTCTTTATTTTATTCTTGTAAAATTCATTTTCATCCCTAAATGTCGTTGGGAAAATTGATTAAAGTGCCAAAGAAACATAATTGCAATTTCAAAATAAAAAGGAAAAAGAGAAAGTGGATATTGGCATTGGAGGTACGTATGACATTAAGGATGAAATGCTGAAATGCAATCAATTTTTGCTACCAACCTTCCTTTAATGGAAAAAAAAGTAGAAAAAGAAAAAGAGAGCTGCTGGAGACTGTTTTTGAGTTCGAGTATGTTAAATAATTATTGAACAATTTTTATCACTTTTGTGATTTTATCTGAACCAAAATTATAGTCAATTGGACTTTTGAATACCATATGTTAAAAAAAGTCAACAAAAATTGATCAGACATACTTTGCATTGTTGATTCTTTTTTTTTTTTAATTTTACAAACACACAACAAACACACACACAGTATGAGGGATCAAACACACAACACATTGTTGTTGATTCAAGTGACATATTCTATGCATAACATGCATATTTTATCTGAATTAAAATTATAATAAATTGGACTCTAAATATCAGATGTTAAAAAGAAGTAAACAAAAATTGATTGGGCACAATTTGCATTGTAGTCGATTCTAGTGACAGTTCTATGCATGACATGCGTAATTTGCGTACATGCCTTTGATGATGTGGACGCATTCCATCCGCATCTTTAGACTTTATATATGTGGTACTCATATTTTTCTAGTCACTTTTAAAAAGGGACCAAATATATATTATGTGAATTTTAATTCAATCCAAAAATTTTTATCTATAAAATAAAAATATCTAATTGATATATATATATAGAATTTGTTGAAATTCTTAATTATATATAAACGTTGTAGTTGTAGAGGTAACAATTTCAACTGTCAGCTTTGCAACTGGGAAAAGAGAGGCTGCTATCAATAATTTATTCAAGAGTTGAATGGAATATATATATATCTGAGCGATAGGAAAGGGGAGACCACACCTTTTTCTATCTGCAAATTAATTTTGTACAGCTATAATCCATTTGCCCATAATGTAATTGGTCAAAATTAACATAAATTAAACAACTTTATTATGTCTAAGGCCAAAAAAAGAGAAGGGTTGTAAACTTGTAATAGTAGTGAAATTTGGAAGCTGCATTTACAGGCCATTCACCAACCTAAAAAATAAAGGATGGTCCATTTCTGTTTTCTTGCCTCTCAAAAGCAACACTATATATGTCAAAGTCAAGTAATATATGATCAGAAGAGAAGAGCCAATTCTCAGCAAGTAAATAGAGAAATTAAACACAAATGCAGAGCATTGATTTTTCATCTTAATTAATTTCTAAAACGGTCCTAGTATTTAATTATTAATCCTGATTTATTATCTTAAATCAAGACTTGTAGGCTGTAGCTCGCTAGCTAGCTCAACAATATATATGGATCATTGGCTGGCAAAAGAAAAGGACTATATGGGTTCATTTTTTTTCTCATTTCCCTTTGTCGTATCTCGTATGTCATTAACTTAGCCGCTCTTCCCGGCCATCATCGTGCACTATGAAGATTATATGCTTCATCTCTAATTTTATATTTTCTAATAAAGGAAAAACAGAAACATATCTTTACCTTACATCCTCCACAATACCTTGATCGTGCAATTTTCCAATACTTGAACCAACATTCCATTAATATTTTAATATACATGTATATGTATACACACACATGTACACTTATTGCGGTGTAATTGTTTTTATAAAAGTCTAGAATAATAAAACTAAAAAAAATAAAGCACTGGTTAAATCATGATGTAATGGGAGTTGTTCTGCTGTATTTGCTTGGTTATTGCCACCTTTTTTTCCAAAAAAAATAAATAAATAAACATATGTATTTGCTTGGTTTACCTTCCGTCCGAGCAGTCATGCATGAACATTAATTAGTAGTAGGCCGGGCACGGCAAGTACTGTTAGTAGCTAGCTGGGCCTGACATGAGAAGAAAAGAGTAAAATGTAGCCAAGAAACAACTTGCCGGCTGGTGGGGCGGTAGCCGAGGACATGTGGTGTGCTGGCCGGCAAGTCATCCTTGGCTGAATTACACTCTCTACTTTTTCATGCGAGGCCAGCCCCCTCAAGCTGCAGCTAATGATATTCGACTTGTGTGCTACAGCCTACATATATATGCCTTGCAAAACTAGTGTGTATTTATATATACACACCCGAAAAGCAAGGGGAATTGTGAAGAGGTGAAGAAAGCACAAGAAATATATATATATATATACGCATATATATTCTGAGAAATGGGATGGCAATGGCATAATCCTAAAAAAGAAAACAAGTGACCATGGAGGTAGCCAAAGGGCAGAGAGGGCCTAGAAGCACCGCCAATTTGCAGTATTGTGGTACCCACTTGAATATTTTTGGCTTTGGCACTACTTTTCCGTGAAAGGGAACGTCTAATTAAAGAAGGGTATGGAAAGCGAGCGGTGCCAAAATATTGCTCATCTTGGAAGAGAATATAATCTTTCAATAGATATGCTCTCTGGAGATTGAAATGCCTGGCCTGCAAACCTCCTTCAATTTTCAACCTCATAATCATTTTTCTTTTTGTGCAGAATTTAATTCGGAGCAACTTGCAACTGCCTATGCGTGTGTGTATATTATTATTTCCCTATATACATAACACATATATATTTTCATAGATATAGTAGGCAACTAATTAATTAATGGAGTTACTGGCAGTAATTATATGCAAAACGGTGGATATCTATGATCCGCTGTAAATTAACTTTGCGGCAACATGTGTGGTGAATAGCTTAATTAGCTGTCAGGAGAAAAATTACAAAAAAGGAAATGATTTTGGTCGTAATTTAAAGTCGAAAATAGTAAGGCAGGCACTAGGCAGGCATATTTCTAATGATTGATGATGCATCTAATTAATATGTTAATCTTTCCCCCAACATCCTCAATCTTCTTTTATGATCTTCATGTCTTTGTGCCTCTGGAATCTGGATTGGTGTTTTTTCTTTTTACGTCATGACATGCAGCCGCTTCTCACTTTTCCACTGCTCGTCATCCAGTTGTAATCCAACCATCAAGTACCCAGCTCTAGCTATTTATGTTTGCTAGCTGGTATATGTATATCATATATTAACCACGCTTCCATTATATATGTACCTAGTGTAAGATTCCAATTTTACTGTGAACAATTTTTTATCTTATTTTTTAAAAGTATATTGTACTTTCAATTGTTACCGTGCTAAAAGACAAAAATAAATTAGTAAAATATCTTTTTTGACCTTAATGTTATAGGGGACAAAAATTTATATGGAGGTATTTTAGTAATTGTCATGCTGCGTGACGGCACTGTTCACGTCACACGCAGCGCAACATGAAACATTATTGTATTTTTTATTTATATAGCCTATATATGCAGTATTGGATTATTTGATCTTTTGCTTTATATATTAGTACCATATGTATATATTATGTCATTTAATCCCACTTTTAATGAATAAATAAATAAATTAATTAAGGCTTCAATTCCTTTATTTTTCTTAATTATATATATATGAGGATAGAATTTCACTTTGAGGACTTTTGCCAGCAGTTTGCTTTATTTTGATTACTTGCAATGCTAATGTATTTATTTTGTGGATGATTTAAATTTTGAACAAGTACAATATACCCTGAATTTTACTCATTTCTTGATATATTTATAGTTATTTTTCTTATTCATGCTTCTTAATTAGTCATTATACTGAATAGATGTGTTTGCAACTTACAGGAACAATAAAGTGATATTTATGATGAAAAATTCGAATAGAATTAAAATCACTAGCTGTATATATATATATAGGTAGGCGATGCAGAAAGAGGTCCTCAAAATTGAAGTTGGTGTGGATAAAGTCGAAGAGGGAGGCCTTTGGCTGGCCTTAAAACTGGAAGACCTATAACTTTTTCATCGGGAAACACCTTCTCCAGTTTGAAACTTGTAACAACATTATGCATCAAAACGAGTATTGCAATTCTGGCATACTCTTTTCCAGGACACGTATGAGCTCCTCCTCCAAATGGGACATATGAATAAGGAACTATTGAGTTTCCTTCAAACCTTGATGGCTTAAACTTTTGTGGATCCGGAAAGTATTCTGCACTTTTATGTGTTGCAAATGCATTCCAATGTAGCTGTTTGAATCGGGTTCAAAACAAAAAAAAAAAGTTTTGAGTCAACATTTACCAAATTTAATCATCTATTACTTTTATCTAATCAACAGCAGCTACTCTTAGTTATTACCTTCCAGCCCTTAGGAATTAGATATCCAGAGTAGATGAAGTTAGTGATGGCCTCTCTAAAAGCTCCATTTGCTGGTGGGTGGAGTCTTAGTACTTCACTTGCTACATTCCATGAATACCTCATCTTTTGTATGTCATCCCAATTCAAAGCCTCTTCTGCTTTTTTAGCTCTTGCTATCTCTATTTGCTCTGCGCGCAATTATATGGCCAAAAATTAATTAGAAGCGCAAGTCAATCAATTGGGTCCTGAAGCCTCATCATTGCATATATATTAAATATATGCATGCTTCCCTTGTATGTAACATTTTATTACTAATTAATCATACAGAAGTGCTTACCACTTAAGACAGCATCGTACACATGGGGCATCTCCGCTAGATACTTGACAACGAAGGTCATTGCGGTGCTAACATTGTCATAAGAAGCACTTATCAAAGCTAAAATCCTGGTTGCCATTTCAGATTCACCAGCAGATTGACCATCCTCATTAATCTCTACCAAGTGTTGCGACAGTATGCCTTGTGACTGTGATGCATCACTCTTCCACTGCTTTACCATAACTTCAAACTCCTTGCGGAGCTGCTTGGCTGCTTTAATGGCACGCCTGAAATTTGTCCCTGGAAGATCAATCGGTAACGAAAGAAGCCCTGCCGAAAAGTGGCCAAATGGCTTCTGAAGCTGAGAAATGGCTTCCTCATCATCAATTCCTAAGAGCAATCGGCATGCTAGCACGAATGTGAGATCCTTAGCAAAAGGGTGTACCTCAATGACTTGTTTGCCGTCCCAGTGAGCCTGAAGATGCTGTCTTGTTTTGGCATCAACAATGTGCACGTACTTGCGGAGAGTGTCTGGCTTCAGAACTGGGGTCACAAATTTGCGCATTTTCATGGACTCCTCGCTCTTGGATGCATTTTGAGTATCGAAGAATTTATCGACAGAAGACGGCCACCAGGAGGTGACAAGCTTATTTTCATTGGAGAAAATAAATTTGTTGCCCTCAGCATTGCACAGAAGCACAGTAGGCTGGCCTAGCAAAGAGGTCTTGAAGAGCTTGGAGGAGTATTTCTTCTTTCGATCGTTGATGAATTTTTCAGGAATACCTTCCTTGGTAGTGGATAGATATTCTAAAGTCTCGCCTAGGAGGGGCCATCCGGTGCTACCTGGTGGGGTCTGAAGAAGTGATTCTGCCCCATCTTTTATGGGTCTAAACTTGAGACTCAGAAAGTATAGCATGAGGGGAACGGCGAAAACAGCTGAAATAAGCACTGAATGCTGAATCAAGAAGAGTTCCATTTTTTTTGAGCTATAATTTGTGTTGAGCGGTGAATGAAGAAAAGGAGAGAGCAGAAGGTGGAATATATTAATGTGAGGATGGATACATTCAGGGAATTGGAATGTAGAAGAAAGATGATAATTCAGAGAGACAAACATAGGAATCAATTACAAACAAACGACTAAAAGAATATGATGTTCTCAAAGACATCGGAGAAAACAATATCATTATTATTGTCTGTTGTTTTATTTTTTTTACACTTATTGTTTTATTATAAATCCTTAAAAATATAACATTAGCTTTTCATAATAAAATCATTAAGTATATAATTGTTTAATCACGAAGTTATTTCACAAAAAATTGCTTGTTTTAATTTGCAAGGACTTTGTTATTCATTTATTTATTTATCACTAATAATAGATGTATTAGATGAATATTGAAAAAGCTTAATCTTTATGCTTTCTATCGCTAAAGCTCCATTCCTGTGTTATAGTAAAGATGCATATTGCACTCACTGTCAGAGTTCTACTATTTTTTCCAATCTGAAAATTGTTTGGCATTGCTAATTTCGAATTCCAACATAATCAGTAAGATAAACTATAAACTAAAACATCGCAGTGAAATCAAGACATGGTCAAAGTTTTCTCTTCAGGTGGTGTATCCACGACAGCACCAAAGTGCAGAAGAGCCTCATGATAATCCAATCCAAAGCAGTTGACACAAGTTCTCCTGCTCTTCCACCTCATCTGGTAATATTATATAACCCTACATGTATCACAGCAATCAATTTAACAAGAGGATCGTACTGTTCAAAAGAAATTCTATTTAAATGATTGTAAACATGACTTTGTGCATATTTTACTCCAACCAAGGTTGGATTACCAATATAAGGGGTGCCCTAAACTGGGAGGAGCAGCAGCAATATAAGGGGTGCCAATAAAATAATAATTTTTATTACTATTTTTATATTATTAACTTTTTTTTTTTTTCACAATAACAATAATTTCATTGATACAAACCAGCAATATATAGAATACTTATGACTCCAGTGCTACAACATACTGACGACCATAATCGAATCTGATAGCTCTGATAAATCGAATATGCTTTGTTTGTCTGAATTGCCCACGCACAAAAAAACGCCGCAACAAGACAGCAAAAACCAAACGCCGTAATAAGCCGGCGAAACCACAAAAATAAATAATACAAAACCTAAATCTATGTGAAAAACCCACTTATTTTAGAATTTAATTGATAAAAAAATGTATACATGGGTGATTTTAGGTTAAAAAATGCTAAAAATTACTCCTCTCTGCTAATAAAGATGATAAGTAAAAATAATAAAAGAGAAAAGTTATATTATTAACTTAATTAAGATAGAAAGTACAAATTTAAAATTTTTTATTTAAAATAATTAATTTTAATTTTAAACTGACAATAAAAGTTTTTAATATTCAGTTAAAAATATTTTATTTATATGTATAGTGTTGAATAATATCAATTTTAAATTAAAATAAAATTTATTTTTGTATAATTAATTTTTGTTGACTATTTAATTACAAATTTTAAAATATTTTCTTTATATTATAGTTTTGAATAATGTTAATTTAAAATTAAAATAAAATGTATATTTCCATGATCAAAATTTTAATTATGTAATTATGAATTTTAAATTTTTACAATTTGCATTATAGAATTCATAATATTTTACAAATTTCTTTTCATAATCTAAATTTTTATGATTTTATAAATATTAAAATATTTTTAGTTTTCGTTTATATTATTTTAATTTTTATTTTAACATAACTTATTTATTCAAAAAAAAAATTGTAAAATAATATTTTTATTATTTTTGGTTATTGGATATGGATTTTTTTAATATAGATCAAAATTTTTTTTTGACAAGATTAATTAATTAGTTAGATGTATTGATGGTCATCAAACTTCGCACTTATTTCATTTTGGATACTAAACTTCGAACCTGCAACTTCAAGAAGCCTAACACGCGGCACTCACCTTATAGCAAAACCATTTAGTTGATAATTTTATTTATTATTATATATAATATAATAATATTTCAGTTTTTCGGTCAGATCGGAACCGACCGAAAATTTACAAATCTTGAAAATAAAAAAATTGAACCAACCCAAAATTGATCGGTTCGGTTTAGTTTTCGGTATTGATACACCAAAATAATCAATGGTTATAATTAAATAAAAATTAATCTAACGGTTGTAATTTCATTTGTACCGTTGCAAACATTTGCACTATAGCAAAAGCCGTGTAAAAAATATTAGAGGAGTATCTATACTACTAAAGTACCATAGCAGCCCCATAAAAATATTCCCTTTCTCTTTCTTTTTTTTTTTTTTTTTTGGACAAGGTCTATAGGACTGGGAGAGAAATTGAACCCAAAATCTCTCCTTTCCAAGATCAAAAGATCTTGCCAAGTTAGACCTCAAGTGTTCTCTTTCTGTTTCTCAGACTATACATACATAAGATAAGCAACTCTTTCTCAAACTATACATACATAAGATAAGCAATGCATGTAAATTTAATTATAATATAGTAGTAGAGTAGAGTTTTGAGGAACAAAGTTTGGTGTGTTAATAGGAAAAAAGAGTTTATTCTTTCAATAGCAACCAAAAAAGCAGAGACTATGAGCATGGTATATGGCAGGCAGCCAATGGCTATTTATTTCTTCAACAACACTGTCAGTGAGTGTGAAGATGAGATGAGATGAGGTGAGAAAGTTGCGTATAAACAGCTTTTGAATTTAATTTAAGTTTAATAAATGCCTGTCTCCGATTCCACGCCAACCGCAACCCAACCCTCACTGATACGTTTTCTTTCTTTCTTTGGTACATATATCACTGCTTCTTTCCTTCCAATTCAACATTCATCCATCCCTTCCTTTCTCCTAATTCAATCATTTCATTTATGCTGCAGCAATAACAATTATTTATACGACTGGGTCAGTCGTCGCTTACGTTGGTTAAATGCAAAATTGATTTTTGATTTCCACATGCAATAGAAATTGGAAAGAAAGAAGATTGTATTTGTATTTGTATTTGCAGGTTGTAGCCGCTTTCAGAAACGACACCAATCACTCAATTACAAATCACAATAATATTATTATTATTTTTATATGCGACGGTTTGGTGCCACATTGTTTGAATTCATTTCCAAGGCTCTGCTTTGGTTTGCGTTTCGCTTCTTCCCTTGGACTTTTCGGTACGTTTCAGAAATTTCTCCTATTTTTGTTCCATTTTTCTTTTTCTTTCTCTTTCTCTTTCTCTTTCATATAAATATAAATATATTTCTTTTGTGGTTTATTGCATTGCAATTTCCTCTCCTCTGCCTCTGTAATTGATCATTCATTCAATTGCCCTCATCCAAAAGAGGTTTCTTCTTATTTTTTTTTCCTTCTGTAATACAATCAAAAGCTGTAAACAAAGTTGTGAAAGCCATTTTCTGATATTTTCACCTGCTCTTCTGAGTCTAACCCCTTAATCATTTTATTTACAAACTCTTTCTTTTTCACTTCATTCTAAATTAATTCAACAATCACTTTTCTTTTCTTTTCCACTGTAAGCTGAGCTTCATATCTATGTGTTTTGAGAATTGAACCATATCATATGTATTTTGATCATAATTTCTTTTCAGTTTTTGTTCCCCTATCTTATCTCCTTAATTGCAATTTTTCAGACCAAGGGCCACCTTCAAATGCTTTTACCACTTCCTTCACCTCTGCGCAATCTACTTTTGCTCACTTTTTTTCACTAAACACATCCACTTTCTACCTAAGATGGGATGGGGAAACATTTACAGAAGGCGTGTCAGAGTGTTCACAGTCGCCTTAATCGTCTATCTTGATTATAAGGTATTCTTTCTTCATTGCTACCTACTTCTTTCTTCGCTCCCGATTAACTTCTCCCTTTTCTTCTTTTTTGTTTCTATTGTACCTCAGGCTATACAGCAAAGAGATAAATGGACCCTCAATTCCAAAAAACCTGCTCTCTGGGAGAAGGCACATGAGCGTAATGCTAAGCGTGTTCTCAACTTGATATTACAATTGGAAGGTTTGTGGGTAAAACTTGGACAGTACATGTCCACACGTGCCGATGTGCTTCCTCATGCATATATTTCTCTCCTCAAGAAGTTACAGGACTCTCTTCCCCCTCGTCCCTTGCAAGAGGTTATATTCTTTATTTAACGAATACTGAGAGTCTTCATATTGTTCTATTTTGCCCTATGTTTTATCCGGATGATAAATAGAGTACAATTTAGTTAAGTGCGGAAATAGGTGATAAAGCCACTAAAATTCAAAGTCAACCAGCAAACACAGAGTGCACTTAGAAGGGTTTATATAAATTCAGTGAAAGAAGTAACTCCATCAAGGTCGTGTTCTAGTTCTTATGTCAATTAGCTTTGTAAAAATCTACGTAGCAATATATACTTTGTGAAGACAAAGTGGGTGAGGGTCACATAGAATACAAAAAGCGCAAACTTTTAAAACTTTATGCTGTTTTGTAGATAGAGAATTTGATACTTGGGTGGCTTAGTCAATATTTTGTTTCTGCAGGTTTGCCAGACTATAGAGAAAGAATTAGGGAAATCCATGGATGATCTTTTTTCAGATTTTAATACAACTCCTTTGGCAACAGCATCAGTAAGTGTGCACATTGGATGTTAATCTGCACTTCTGTTTCTCCTGTGTTATAAGGAAACTAAGTACATTTTGAAGAACTCCACTGATCCCTTATTGTACTTTCTGTAGATTGCCCAAGTCCATTGTGCAACGCTGATTAATGGCCAGGAGGTGGTTGTTAAAGTTCAACACGAGGGCATAAAGACAATCATATTAGAGGTTTTACACTCTTTGTTCCTTACAACTTTGATGAAGAGAAAAGTTGCATTCTTATGTGACCTATGCTCAGGGCCACTATTTTTTCAGGACTTAAAGAATGCCAAGTCAATAGTTGACTGGATAGCTTGGGCAGAACCACAATATGACTTTAATCCTGTGATAGATGAGTGGTGCAAAGAAGCTCCAAAAGAACTCGACTTCAATCTTGAAGCTGGTATGTTTTGATTCTAATCTATGGTGATATTTAACGCACTCCTACCCAACAACCACCACCACCACTCCCCCCCCAAAAGACTCTTTTTAATGAACAATGAATGCAATGTGAAGTCAAATTTGAATAATTGATTGATCTGAGGATCATGTTGGTATTTTAAATGGAGAGAAGTGAAGTCCAATCATTTGGAATATGTGAAACTTGATTCAGTATTGGCAGCAGTGTTGGAGGATGGAGTTGGGATTGTAAATGCAACAACAGTAGCTTGATGATTGGAAGTGATTTTAATGCTGGTAGAGGGTGAATCCATGGAGGTATAGTTATATTGTAGTGGCATCAAATTTTTGGGAACTAGAGGCTTCCATCTTGCTTTTGAAAAAATTTCCTTGTATAGCAAACGAAAGGAATTTAGAATCCATCAATTCCGTTATACCCTAAATTTCTTCTTTCAATTTTGTCATCAAACACCATTGTGTTCCTCTGAACGTTTTAGCATTATTTGTCTTTTTCTTTTCTTTTTAAAATTTTCCATTGACAGTTTTATTTATACCTGTAGAGAATACCAGAACTGTTTCTAGTAATCTTGGCTGCAGAAACAAAAATGTGGATAGCAAAGTTGCCAATCAAGTGGATGTTTTGATTCCAGAGGTTATTCAGGTGGTTTTCTCTTTTAACATTTTTAAGCTGACAAATGTGCCTGCTTATAATTGCTGTTAAAAAATCTAAATTCATGATGCAATTCCAAGGAATGTATCTTTCTTCCATCCCAGATCCCAAATTTAAAGTGGGTGGACTACCTTGAGTACCTGCACTGAGGAAATATTAAATATTCAAGAATATATCTTGCAGGAAAAAGCATAAACTTTTGTCACTGCTGCAAAAACTTTAGTTTTTAATGTGCTTATCCATAATGACATTGTCATTGGTCATAGTATTCTTAACTTTACACTGTCTCTTAGTAATGGAATAGAGTTCAGGATAAGATTTATGCAGTTATTCAGTGACTATTTTGGAGGCAAGGCTTTGTTAAGCTGAATAGTGCCATTTTGAAGATCTACAACAATTTTCAGATGAACTGTTGAAGACATCAGAATATGAAGTCAGAGATAAATTATATGTCGAGTGAATCTAAAATCTGGAAATCTTGACCTTTTTTATTACATCTGATTTGACTCCAAAACTGTGCAGTACCTTAATCATATTTGCAGCAAAATACATCTCTTTATGCTAGATAGCCAAGTGACTTGAACTATGCTGTAACTTGTTTTATTATTAGATTTCTTTTGATATGTAATGTGTCCTTTTAGTCACACTGGGCATAAGAGATCTTCAAGTTGGGAGGTGCATGCTGCTAATTGTTGCTCTAATAAACAATTTGTTTTGTTCTCCTTAAATTGAAGAATCTTACCTACTAAGTTGACTTGTATAATTTGTATTTGTTGCTTTAATTACAGTCAAGTGAAAAAGTCCTAATTTTGGAGTATATGGATGGAATTCGTTTGAATGATCATGAATCTCTTGAAGCTTATGGTATTGACAAGCAAAAAGTTGTTGAAGAAATAACACGAGCTTATGCTCATCAAATATATGTAGATGGATTTTTTAATGGCGACCCTCATCCTGGTGCTGTATTGCTATCTTTCTCTTTATTCTTCTATAGTTCTATTTACTGATGATAACATACTACAATTTCTGCTGTTGCATCATTCGACTTTTTTGAGCATGTTCTTTTCATACTACATATTGCAGGAAATTTCCTAGTAAGCAAGGATCCTCAGCATCGTCCTGTTTTACTTGATTTTGGACTTACGAAGAAAATATCTTCTTCAATGAAACAGGCACTAGCCAAAATGTTTCTTGCATCTGTGGAGGTTTGTGACTATTTTCTTTCTTTCTTCTCTCTGTAGATAAAATCATAAATTCAAAAATGCAGTAGAAATATCGATCATTAGAATAGCTTTTTTTTTTGAAAATGCAGCCAGTTGCTATTGTGATCCTCTCTCCTGTATAAGCTGTGTTTTCTACTCTCTCTCTAGACATCTTTCTAATTGCATTTTCATCAAATTTACTAAATGTGAATATGTGTTGTCATAAACTTGTAATTGAAGTTAATTTTTGGTTTTTCTTTTTTTATTGCTAGATGCAGTTTATATTTATCGATTTTTTGTTATTCTTTTTATCTTTTATGCTTTGTGAAAATCTTGATTATCTATGCTACAGGGGGACCATGCAGCCCTTTTATCTGCTTTTGCAGAAATGGGTCTCAAGCTGCGCCTGGACATTCCTGATCAGGCTATGGAAGTAACAAACGTTTTCTTTCGTACTTCAACACCAGCAAATGAAGCTTTTGTAAGTATCATCTGCCTGCTTCTTAGTTTGTTTTCAGAACTTCAGCTAGTTCAATCATATAAATATAATAAATATCCTGTTAAGGAAAATGTGAAATCTTTGGCCGAGCAAAGATCAAAAAACATGAAGGTGATACAGGAAAAGATGAACCTCACTCAAAAAGAAGTCAAACACTTCAATCCAGTAAGTTCTAGCATCTCATCCTTCTACCTGTATGTTTCATGATTTGTCTATTGACTACTATTTTTACATTTAGTAACAAGTATCCATTTCAGGTTGATGCATTTCCTGGAGATATTGTAATATTTTCACGAGTCCTCAATCTTCTGAGAGGTCTGTACAGAAATCTCTTCTTGTTAGGTTCTGTGCAAAGAAATGTTCCCCTCTTTACTTATTTATGTCATGGATTTAGGGCTTTCGTCAACAATGAATGTCCGCATCATATATCAAGAGATCATGAGACCGTTTGCGGAATTTGCTCTACAAGGGTGAGTCTATCCTAAACATTATGTCATTTTTTATTTTTTTTGTGCATATTTCTTTCTATCTGAATTATTTATTCAATATCCAGAAACATCAATAAGGGACCAATGGTAAATTCACAATGGATCCATGACACCCCTGTTCGTTCAGACGTAGAGACAAAGTTGAGGCAGCTTTTAATTGAGCTGGGAAATGAGGACAAAATACTTGGAATCCAGGTCTGCATTATTATGCAGCTATTTGTATGACAGAATGCTGCTACTTTCTGGTTGTGTATATCTCTCATTGAACTTCATATCATTCTCAGAAAATTGTTAATTTCCTTGCGACAATTAAAATCAAGAATTGTCCATGAGAGCCACAATTGGAAAATGTAACGCAAACAAATGAAAGAATGTCTGAATCATGATTAACCTACATAGCATGCTAACATAAATTTAAGAGGGTTCCTTGTAGGGAATTCAGAAACAGTACAGTAATGAAAGTTAAATTGGGCTTCAAATACTGGAAAACAGGTCTGAACCTGTTTTAGGGGGCTTTGCTTGGACTAGAAACAGTTGTTTTAAACCTCTCAGGTTCAAATTATGCTCATTGAAGCTGGGGTGAGTGGCTGGTCATGTCAGGATCAGGAAGAAAAAAGTTGCTTTGGTCTTGTCCATATGGAGCAACTCATCTCCAAAACATTTTTAGTAGAGCTTGACGTATGAATTTATTATTCCTTGTTGATTTGCTCTCTGTATTATTGGTCAAAGTGCATCATTTATAATTGACAAACAGTTAGATAATCTTTAATTCGTGATGATTTGGCATGATCAAGATAAGAATTGGCTTAGATTCACATTTATTTTTTGACAAAATTTTCAATAACGACGTGTTTAAGGTATGTGCCTACAAAGATGGAGAGGTCATTATTGATACTGCTGCGGGAGTCCTCGGAAGATATGATCCTCGCCCAGTCCAGCCTGATAGCCTTTTTCCTGTTTTTTCTGTAACCAAGGGAATCACAGCAGGAATGCTACATTGGCTCGTTGACAATGGGTACGTAAATAACACTTATGACTATAGAGATATTTGATATCTTAAATTTTTGCCAAAATGCTGGGCCAGTTGGTTGAGGTATATATATTGTTCCCATAATTTCTGCCCAATAAGCTTATAACAAATTTGTACTTAGTACCTGTTGGGGAAACAGATGTAAACATGATGAATCACTGAAAAATCATATGGAAATTGTCATTTGGAGGTCTTGGAAGTTCTTGGAACTAAAAGTTGTCTAGCCTTTTTACAAGTTACTGCATGTTGTCATGCAGAAAACTAAAGCTTGATGATAGCGTTGCTAATATTTGGCCACAATTTGGAATAAATGGAAAAGATCTCATAAAGGTATGGAATTTTATCCTAATATAATATTTATAAGCTTATCCAAGTACCATATGAAGTTTGTTAATATGTTACATGTTGCTTGTTTGCGTTCCTCATTAGGTCTATCATGTGCTTAACCATACATCTGGCTTGCACAATGCCTTGTCCAACCTTAGAGGAGAAAATCCTTTGCAAATGGCTGACTGGGATGAATGCCTGAATCAGATTTGCCTATCAGTTCCCGAGACAGAGCCTGGCAAGGAGCAGTTGTATCACTATCTGTCTTTTGGCTGGCTATGTGGTGGAATAATTGAGGTATTGTCTCATACTTTTGTATTGGAACACTGGAGCTTGAAGCTCAAATGTTAATGAATTTTCAAACTGCTAATGGTTTTTTTGTATATTCATTTTACTTACCAACTGTACGATGTCTTCCCTGATGGAATACTTCTGGCTTAATGATGGATAGTTATTTTTCTTCCATGACTGCAAACTCTCGAAGTCCAATTCCCACCCTTCCCCCATCCCCCCAGATTAAAAACAAACATCCAGAGACAGCAAATAAAGATATATATATATATATATATAAAAGAACAAGAAGAAATATAATTAATAAGCAAAGTTGTGGTAGTATGACTCCTCATTAGGTATGGATACCATGATTGGAATGTTAGATTTTTTTACATGTTCCTCTGGACTTAACTGGATAATAAGTTAGCAATACTTATAGAAGGAGTTCACCTGTTCTTTGTTTAAATGAAACAGCATGCCTCTGGCAAGAGATTTAAGGAGATACTTGAAGAAGCAATCATTCAGCCCCTCAAAATTGAAGGAGAGCTATATGTTGGAATTCCTCCGGGTACTTATATTAAAGCCCAAGCTTGTGAACATACTTGCCTTGTATTTTTTGACTTAAAAACTAGTGTTCTGGTTGTAGCAATTTGCATATTTGACTGGCCTTGATAATTGACTTCAATAAAACCTTTCATGGCTCTCCTCCAGGCGTGGAATCTCGACTTGCAGCGCTGACAGTAGATATGAATGATCTCAGCAATCTTGTAGAGATGAGAAGTCGTCCTGACCTGCCATCCACCTTCCAGCCAAGCAACATTGCCCAACAATTAACTGTTTTGCCTGCTTTATTTAACTCGCTGATCGTGCGCCGTGCAATCATACCTGCTGCAAACGGACATTGTTCAGCCCGTGCTCTTGCACGCTACTATGCAGCCCTGGCTGATGGAGGAGTGATTCCACCACCACATGCCTCTTTTACCAAGCCACCTCTTGGTAGCCACCCCCACATTCCCAAATTTTCTTCTGAGAAAACCTCTAAAAAGCATAAAGGTAAAAATAAGGAGGAGGCTAAATCTTCAAAGAAAAATTGTAATGATTCTGATGATTTTTTAAGGAACCATAATGAAGATTCAAAGGACAATGATAATAGTGGAATGAGGAGAAAAGAAGATTACACCAGGCTTGCTGCTACTGATCACAACGGCAGCAGCAGCAATTATGGTAGTGCTGCAGACTGCTTTGCAAGCGGTGGTGATGGTGGACGAAAAAATAACATTAGCAGGATGTTTACAAACCCTAGAATTCATGAGGCATTTATGGGTGTGGGTGAGTATGAGGATATGGTGATCCCAAATGGAAAATTTGGACTAGGATTTAAGAGGAATATTTTGAAGGATGGATGTATAAGTGGGTTTGGACACTCGGGAATGGGGGGATCGACAGGTTTTTGTGATATCGAAAGCAGGTTTGCTATTGCAGTGACAGTGAACAAAATGTCATTCGGTTTTGCGACTAGAAAAATCATTGAGCTTGTTTGTTCGGAGCTAAATGTCCCATTACCTGAAGAGTTGTCAGATTCTGGTGAAAGAGGACCGGATTCACAGTTAAACATAGGGAAACCACTGATTAACTAAACTAAACTAAACTAAACACAACACAGGATTGTGTGGATCTTATCCTTGCAACCTATAGTGTTGCATTTGCATGCATGTAGTTGCCAATTCAAAGATGTAATAATGATGATAAATAAATTAAGAGGTATGCAGCACAAGAACATGTTGATCGATCAGTCTGGGTGGAAATGGCAAGTTGAAGCCACTGAGGCTGCTCGTTTGTGGCAGTAAATGCAATGATTTGGGAAAAATTGACTGCTGAAGGACAGATTAGTTAAGAAGAAGATGCAGAGCACGTGCGAGGAAGTAGGGTACAGGCATGTAAACAAATGATAAGGAAGAAATGCACGAAGGTGTATTCTTATTGTTAATGCATTATCATTAATATAAGTGCAAACTAAACGCGGTTTCTCTCATCTCTTTTATTTATTTCTTAATTATTATTTTGGAGGAGAAGGTGCAGAGCTGTTGGTAATGTGAGATGCTTGTTTCAAAAATAATGTTATTGTGTTGGTTGGTTTCCAAAAATAATGGATCATGGGATCGATGAGGGCTCATGTGATGCAGCTAATTTTACGCACTGGATGGATCATAGGCCGAATCACCAGCATTACAATATAATAATAATAATAATACTGTGAAGCTTAATTAATTAAATCAGATCAGATCAGCTGGAAGCATTCATAATAATAGTATTTATATATAGGAATAGGAGGTTTACATTTGAAGAAGGAAATCAACTGGTGTGGTGTGGAGTTGTGTTGCATATACACAAACTACAAACTCTTGAATTACTTCGTTTCTTTCAGCTCATATATTGAAAATGGTTATTGGCATAGCAGGAGTGTGCTCTAGATTGGCTGGTGAGCTGGTGCAAGCACTAGGAGGAGTTGCACGATCAAGCTCCTCGCCTGAATATCCAACTTCAAGTAGTTGCAATCCGCAAAAAGCACCTCATCATCAAGTTGGTGATGACTTGATGATGATGAGGGCCTTAACTGCTGTGTTTGGAATGGAAAACAACGGCAAAATAAACAAGGAAAAGGCACGACAAGTTGCAGAGAAGCTGGGTTTGGTGTATGCCCAAGAAGCAGAAGCAGAAGCAGAAGAGGAGGAAGAAAAATGCGCGGACATGGAGGAGGTGCTGAGGGGAATGGAAGGAGCAAAGGAGCGAGAGCAGTTGCTGCATGAAGCCTTCAACATATTTGACGAGAATGGTAATGGATACATAGAAGCAGGGGAGTTGAAAAGGGTGCTGCAATGCCTGGGTTTGGACAAGGGGTGGGATATGAGCGACATTGAGAAGATGTTGAGAGTTGTTGATTTGAACTTTGATGGAAAGGTTGATTTTCGTGAGTTTGAGTTGATGATGACCTCAATTTAATTTAATTTAATTTCTTTCATTGAGTTCCAAAGTTTATTCTAATTTGCAAGAGATTAAACAAGTTAGTTTCCATTTATCTTTAGCATCCCATCCATCAATCCATCCTAATCTAATGGCATGCATCTTACTCAACTCCTGAATTAAACAACTAACATAAATAATTAACATACAACCAACCGCATAATACTAATGTTTAAAATATATATTAATACAACAGGAGAACATGGCCAATTAATTAAGACTGGACAGTAAGAGTAAGAGATGAGAGCATCGGTGATTAATTAATATAAGAAAACACAGACACTAATCTTGCTAGTAACCAAGTGGAGGGGTGATTCCGGAGGAGGCAAATGAGGTATCATGGTGATCTCCATTGATTGTGATGGTTGGAGAAACATTAAGCGAGGCTCGCCGTAGATTATTATTGGGATTATTGAGGGATTGATGAGGTGATGGAGTTAAATACGTGTGAAGTAGCTGATTCAAATTACATGCAGTTAAAGAGCCTCGAGTCACCATATCCTCAGCCAACTTCACCTGCGTACACGTACAATTAATATTCTTCAATATTTAAACCCCTTCTAAAGCTATATATAGAGAGAGAATATACCTTTGCTCTTAAAGCTTCGACGTCAGACTTAAGGACCCGATTGTTGGTATCAGCGTCGCAAACCTGTTGAGTAGCATGCGAAAGCTGCTTGTAAAGAGATGCATTTTCTCCACTCAGCTTATCAACTTGAAATTCAAGGTCATGCAAGTGAGCTTGTTTTCTTTTTCTTGATCGTCTGGCTGACTCCCGGTTTGAAACCATCCTGCAGATTGATATATTATAAGCATCCTAATTATATAAATATATAATCTGCACTGCACTGCACTGCACTACCTTCTAATGCGTCTTAAGTCACCCGGGGGGTTGGTACTCTGTTCGCAAGGACCAGCTTCGAACTCCACATCCTCGTCTGATTGGTCTTCGGGGGAAGATACACTTGTTTGGGTATCTTTACCCTCTGCTTCTTTTCTATTATGAACGTGATTGTTTGATGCTGATATTGGGCTGCCAACTGATGCATTCAAATGCTCACTTTCATCAATCTTACAAATCTATTTATATTCCTATTTCTGGTAATTGAAATTAAGACGAAACATGTAATTAATTAAGGTTAGATATGCAAATAGTATTATTGCACATACCACAAACACAAGAGTGAGCATCATTGGTGAATTGCTCAAGGGTCATATTTTGAGACAACAACTCTGCAAGTCCACAGCACCACAAACTATTCATCTCCTGTGTTGATATTGCACAGTTATTGTTATTATTATTATTATTAATTTTTTGGATAAATTTTACTGGTCATAATAAAAATGATTGTTGATCAAAAAAAAAAAAATGATTGTAATTTATGAGTTGGACTGTTGGAGGACCAAAAAAAGAAAAAATAGTTGAAATGATTACCCGATGAGTTTTGAAGGCATCAGCGCAGAAAACATTTGCTAACAGCCCATCAAGCTCCCCACAAAATGGATTAGGATTAGGATTAGGATTAGGAATATGAATATGGTGGGAAGAGGGATCATCAGCAGTAGGAGTAGTCTTCTTGATGACCTCTTCAAGGGCAAGTTCTGATTCACTTCGCTTCATCATATGATCAGCTCTTTTCTTCTTCATTAATAGTAATTAATTTATATATATTATATGAATTTGAGTATCAGAGGCAGAGAGGAGGGGAGGGGAGGGGAGGGGAAGGGGTGATATCTACTATATTATATAGAAGAAGAAGAAGCAAGTCAAGCAAAAGCAGCAGAAGAGTAAAGTACGTCTCTTTGTCACAAAAGCAAATAAAAGAGATGGGGATTGATTTGGACTGCCACCGACCTTTTGCTTTCTTTTCTTTTACAGGACAAAGTTGCTGATTAGATTAGATGCCTCCACTCCTCTATTCTGCTTTCTACTGTTTCTTTCTACTTTTCGTAATTATTTATTACTATATATGTAACATTTACCAATCACTATCTTCCTTCCTTCTCTTAATCAACTTTTGCTTTCCAAAACATTACCTAACTTTTGCACACCACCCACCAAATCCAATCCTCACCTCCACCCATCAGTAATAGTATCCTGGATTTTCTTTGCTTCCCTGCTAAGTTTCCTATCATCTTCACCTTCATATTCATCTGCCTGCCTTTACACATCGAGCCACTATATATATACTTACACCCATTACTACTCCAACTAAAGCCCTATTACCACTTCAGCTTTAATATGTACATATATATTGTTGGAGAATGAAATGGGAGCAATCCCACGTTGAAAAAGAGCAAGCAAAATGAGTGGCATATAATTTGATGGAGAAACCCAACCAAATGGCCCAAGCCATTTTGGTGAATGGTGAATCCAATATGAAGCCCAATGCTATGTTCTGGAGGCCCAGCTGGAGAAGCCCGGTTGGTGCAAAGCCCAACACTTAAGCTCGTTCATGAAGCCCAAGCATGTCAAAAAGTCCATGGAGACCGAAAATTCTAACATGGTATCAGAGCCCATAGTGCCCTAACAGGCCAAGAAGATCCTGGAGGCCTATGTGGATGTAGGAGGCCCAAGAAGTGGCCCATTTGAAAGCCCAAGTAGATAACCCAAAAAGAGGAGGTTGCACTTAGAGATTTGGAGAGGCCCATGGATAATTTGAAGACTGGAGGAGACCATAGAGCCAAAGGATCCAGGTCTGAACCAGTAAAGTTTGAAAACTTGAGGCAATTGTTGAGACTGAAGAAAGCCACAGAGCCCAAAAAGAGGAGGCCAGGCTTGGATCAGTCCAGGTTGAAAGCAAGTGACAACTGGCCCAAAGAGGGTGAAGCCCAGTTGCACTTGAGGGGGAGTGTTGGAGAATGAAATGGGAGCAATCCCACATTGGAAAAGAGCAAGCAAAATGAGTGGCATATAATTTGATGGAGAAACCCAACCAAATGGCCCAAGCCATTTTGGTGAATGGTGGATCCAATATGAAGCCTAATGCTA
>CATIWO010459422.1:0-10274 GCA_949673435.1 Macaranga tanarius
TGATCTGTATACACAACAACTTTAGAACCAAGTAAGTAAGATCAAAATTTATCAAAAGCAAAAATTACAGTTAGCATCTCCTTATCGGTTGTGGCATAGTTGAGTTGTGCATCATTTAAAGTTCGATTTTCATAGTAGATGACATGAAGTTTATTCTCCTTCCTTTGGCCAAGTACAGCTCCTATCACATGATCACTTGCATCACACATTAGTTCAAATGGAAGGTTCCAATCAGGTGATACAACTATAGGGGTTGATATCAATGCTTCTTTCAACCTGTCAAAAGCCAATTTACATTCATTAGTAAAATTAAAAGGAGAATCTTTCTCAAGTAATTTACACAAAGATTTAGTGTTTTTCAAAATATCTTGGATAAATCGCCATTAGAATCCTGCATGGCCTAAGAAACTTCGAATTCCTTTGACATTCATTGGTGTTCGTGCAAATTTTGACAATCAAATATTCGAGCGTGCCAGGGAAGTTTAATTTCCCAAAATTGTAACGACTAACTTCTCTTCAGACAATTATGGATTCTCAAACGCCTTTACCACAATTTGTTTGAGTTCCAAGGAATGTAAATGTTTGTGTTTGATTGAAAATAATAAATTAACTGCTGGAGGTAATGATAATTTACTAAAGGTAATGAAAATGTGCTTGAGGTAATTGGAAATAAGCTTAAGGTAATAACAGTGCGCTTTGATAAAATTAAAAAACAGACTTGAGGTAATGAAAGTATACTCTAAGGAAAATAAAATTACGTTGGAGGTAATGAAAATATGCTTTGAGGAAATTGGAATTTTGCTAGAGGAAATGAAAACATACTGAAGGTAATAATAAAAGATGAACGATAAGCTTAAGGAAATTACATTAGAATAGCAATAATACAAATTTTTCTGGAATACGAAAGCGTACAAAGCTATAAATTGAAAGAGATGAATATTTAGAGAATTGCTAAAATTTGAATTTGAAAGCTGATTTACTGATTGATTTGTTGTTTGATTGATTGTTGATTTTTGATTGTTGGATGTGTGTTGTTCCATGCTGCTGCTTGCCTTTCTTTTATAATCTACCATCTTCATGCAGAAGCAAACTCCATTGAATATCACCATGATTGCCTTCAATAAATTTCTTTAACTTGAGCGTCTTTTGGATTTCCTCTAGCAATGCTACAACCTCTTTCGTTACCTCTAGTCCCTTCTGGATTTTCTTCCCTATCCTGCTAAGCTAACAGAATTCCTCACCAAGTCTTCTAGTATCTACGTACTCTTTAGCTTTTTAATTCTCTTAAGCTCCTGTAACTCGCTTCCTTAAATTTCCTCTAGCATTGAATTTTCTCCAGCTACCTGCTCTTTTTAATTACTCCAGAGCTTCATTCTTCATCTCCTCAATTTCCCTTCCTCAATTAATTTTAAAAGGGCTGGACCATGATGTTGGGCTTTATTTGGGCCTCGATTTTAATTGCAAGCCCAAGATTATATTTGGGTACAAATAATGCCCCCTGCATATAATTAGCTTGGGCAACAATGCTAATTTATATGGAAATTTCAACCTCTCATTCTTTTATTTTTCACTTTCATGCTCTCTCTTTTCCTTTCTCTCTTAAGAAGAATGCCTAGGCCCAAAGTTCAATTTGATGAATTTACCAGGCATTTTTACCAAGTGATTCAGCCTCAACTTTATTCACAAGTTCGACTCGAAAGGTAACAAAAACAGGCCCAAGAACGAGTTTCGGATAGACAGAATTGGGCTAAGAAATATTATGCAGACCTACCTCCTGTTCCTGTTGCAGATGAATTTCCCTCTAAAAATTCCTCACACCAAATTTTAAATTCTAGAGGTAATCAATTTCCTTGTGATGCAGAGCCTCCTAAAAACCCTAAAATTTCTTCATCCCTTAAGTTAAATTTTCAAGAATCAATTAAAAAATCATTATCTTTTCCTTCCCTCCCCCTTTTCTTTCCTTCCTCTTTCTCTTCTTCTCCTTCACACTCACCGGCTGCCTCTCTCTCTCCACTCCCTACCGCTATCGCCCGGACTGCTTCCGCCACCGCCGACCCTCGCGACGCTGCCGCAGCCACCGCCCGCATCGCTGTCGGCCCTTGCGACACGACCAGTACCGCGCGAAGTCCTTCGCGCGCGACCACATCTCCCTCGCGCGCGACCACCAGCTCGACCGGACCACCTGGAGCCGCTGCCTGCACTACCGCCCTCGTCATCGCCGGTGCTGGCGAAGGTGGAGAAGCCACCAACGCTGCTGCCTCCAGCGCTGCAATCGACGCCAGCGAGAAGAAGAAGCTTCGGTTCAAGCGAACTGAAGCTGACCGGTTTTGTACTTGGTTTGAGCCCTTTTCAGCTCGGTTTTACCAATTTTTCTACTTCTTCTGGGGCTTTTGGATCACAGAAATCTATACTCAAAGTTTACAGCAGAAGGAAATGTAAATTTCTTTAAAACTTCTGTATTTTATTTTACTGCAAGCTTGGTATTTAAAAACTGTACTGTTGAGTATTGGTTTTAGTTGAATTTGAATGTATAGCTTCTGTGCAGGTTAATTGCAAGTAATTGCAAAAACTGTATCGACCGAATCAAACCGGACCAAATCAGAACCGGTTTTGCACCTGGTTTGAGCCCTTTTCAGCTCGGTTTTGCCAATTTTTCTACTTCTTCTGGGGCCTTTGGATCACAGAAATCTATACTCAAAGTTTACAGCAGAAGGAAACGTAAATTTCTTTAAAACTTCTGTATTTTATTTTACTGCAAGCTTGGTATTTAAAAATTGTACTGTTGAGTATTGGTTTTGGTTGAATTTGAATGTATAGCTTCTATGCAGGTTAATTGCAAGTAATTGCAAAAACTGTATATTAGAAATATAAGGGAGATGCTGTCCAATTTTTACCGTGAATTTCGGTGAATTTGTAACTTTTACTGCATTTATACAAAATTATATTCACTGTTATCAAAACCAATTTTGTATAATTTTGCATAATTTGAACCATAAAATTAATTATTTTAGCAATTGATGCCAGAAATAATTATTTTATCGATTTTGGCTTTAATCAAGAAAATTAACTAAATAAAATCCTTTAATTTAGCCAAAAATAATTTTTAAAGCGAATTTCTTGCTATTTCTTTTGGGAAATGGCTTGAAAAAATTTTATTTAACTCTCACCTTTGCTTAAGACATTATTTGCTTTATTACCCCTAAGAAATTAATCTCCATCACTATTTAGCATTATTTTGCCAAATATCTGTGTCTTAATTTCACAAACCTTTAGTAGGTAATCAACATTTTGCAACAATTTAACCATTAGGAGGCCAATTTAGCCCATTACCTCTAGGTTTCCTCCAACAAAATTTGCTTGATCCATCATTTCTTCTGCATATCCTAAATTTTCCTGCACTCACCCAATTTTGTGCATTCCCTTCAAGAATTTCCTTAGAGAATTTGGACAAGATGCCTTCTTTGCATTATTTTCCACATTTCCTCTAGCAAATTTTGTTTAATTAAGCCATTTATGCTTCTGAAAATATTAATGCAATTATTTCCTCCTTTAAGGAAATGAATTACCTCTATTTCCTCTAGAAAATTCCTAATCAAAACATCAACATTTGGCTTATTAAATGCTCAATTTCACCTTTGATTCTTTTATTTTTCCTTTGTTAGTTTTGTAATGGTAATTTTCTCACCATTTCCTCTGAATTTTCAGGTAAAATGACCACAGAAGCTGCTAGCTCTTCTAAACCTTCTTCTGACTCACAGTCCAGTCATCAGGTAATGATCATTCCTATCATTAGTGCTAATTTTTAAGTTTCTTTTCAGATTTCTAATGATTGACTTTCAATATAAACAACCACGACCTACATCTCCTCCATTGTCCCAATTTACTGACAAAGAACTTGACAAATGGGGGGTACTTTCTTATGCCCACATCACTTCTTTTTACTTACAATAGCTTCTCTAACCATCTCCCTTTTTCCTTTTAGGAAGTAACACTCACCTTGGTAAAGGATTTCTCTCTTGACAGCTGTCCTCCTTATCTTCAACTTAGGTACATTATTCTCTCTGTTCATTCAAGCTCCTTTTCATCAATCAAACTAACCATATGCTTTTTACAACTCATTTTATTACAGACATAAGGAAGGAATTCCTTTGACACTCATTCCCAGAGCTTCCTCCATAGTCCCTAAGCAGGGTCCATCTCTTCCTTATCTGGGTTCCTTTTCAGATGTCTTATACAGTCGAGATGGCCTTGAAGATCCTCCCACCTTTATCAGGTTGTGGATTAGACCCATGGAGTCCTGGAACTAGTGGATTGACAGGCTGGCTCCTTCATTCGAAAACCTTTGGTCCAGGCCTGGAATACTTCAGCTGATTCATATGTCTAAAGAAAAGAATGATTGCCAAACCTCCCTAATTTTTGCAACTTTGCATTTCTGGTCTCCTTCATCCAACTGTTTTATTTTTTCTAGCAGGCATATGACTATCACCCTCCTGGATGTATTCAAGCTCACAGGTCTTCCAATTCTTGGGGATGACATGGTCTGCTTGATTGAAGATTCTCCCATTACCCCCAGGTCTTATGATAGCTATAGCAGCTTGATCAACGTAGTCAGGCATGGTGAACCTACTTTTGATGAGCATGTTGACTTTCTTTGGGTTCTCTGCAAATTCATTTTCTGCCCTCCTTCTACAAAGCCTACTTTGGAGTACCTTCCTTTGGCTTATGCTTTAGCTGAAGGTGAACATTATGCCTTAGGTTCTATTCTCCCGGGGAACTTCTATTTCAACCTAGGCTGGTGTCTCAAAGAGCCTTTTGGATATATAAATGGTAGTGTATGGCTCTTACAGATCTGGCTGTTTGCTTACTTCCCTATCTTCCAAAGCAATCCTGCTGCTCCTCGTCTGTCTCATTCACTTGACCCAGGTTGCACCTTGATTACTCGAACTTATTCTAGGAAACACTGGAAAATATATGGGCATCTCTTTTCTTTGAAGCCTAAAGAGAAACCTTCTTATCTCTATAAGGCCTCTGAATTTCTTGGTAGACCTAGATGGCTTCATCGTTCGCCAATTCCCTCATTGGAGTCATAGAAACTCAAGTTTTTTGTCAGGCCACCACTCCTAGGCTATTTTCAATTGGGGGAAGGTTTGCCCTTAGCTCTGTAGGTGGTACCTCCTTATCCTTTAAGAGATATATGCCCTTCTTAGTCAGCCATCAGTTTAGCTTGGAGCTTTCCATCCCTCCTTCTTCAGATCCTCTGGTTTTTTCCTCTTTCAAAGATGACCCAAAATCATGTACCAAAGCTAACGTAAAGAAGATGAGGAATAGTTTGCAACATCTTCACTTTTATGTTTCTCCCACAGATTCTGAGCATACCACTGCTTATAACAAGTGGTGGCAGATGAGAATTAAGGAACTTGTACCTTATCCAGGTAAGAGTATGTTTATAGCCTTACTTTGTTATTTTTATAACTTCTTGCAAACATTGACAAACTCAAACTATTGTTGCAGGTACTTCTACTACTCCATCCTCCACAACACCTTCCCGCAAAAGACAAAGTGCCGCCCAACCTGCAACCAAGCCTGTGAAGAAAAAGAAACAAGTCACGCCTCCCCCTCCTCCACCTAGACGCAAGTCTCAGAGGTTGTCCACTATGCTTAGCAGATCAAAGGATAAAAGTAAGGAGAAAAAAGTGGTAGAAATAGAAGACAATGACAGTTTTAGCTCTGAAGATGTATCAGGTTAAAATATGCTACCCCTCAAACTTTTCTCCTCATATTAGTCTTATTTTGGTAACTAATATTCTATATGCTTATCAACAGCTGAAGATAGCAGGGAGAACTCTTAATCTACACACTCTCCTTCTCCAAATGCATCCTCTCCATCCTCCTCTGAGTCAGATGCTTCATTACCTCAAAAGATGGATACATTACCTTCAGTCCCAGTTGCATTACCCCTAGGGTTGGAGTCGTTACCTCTAGAGTCAGATGCTCCTGTTACTGCTCATCTTCAGGTATGTACTTCAATTTCTCAATTTTCTTGGCTTGTGCATTTACATACCCTTACACTTTGTATCTTACTGTTACAGGAGGTGGATTCTTGGTCTTATATTGATGATGTCGATATTGCTGTGGATTTTAGTTTCTTGGAGACTCCCTCTAAGGCTCCTTCCAGTTCTTCTCCTTCTGATGAATCTTCTGTTAGCAAGGCTAAGGATGCATTGAAGACTCTTCTCAGTCTTGAGATGGGTACTCTCTAAAGGACTCAGAGATCCACTCTCCTTTCATCTCTCACTACCCTGGAGCAGCATTCTAAGTCAGCTGCTGTTACTACTTTGAAGAATGAGATCTCAGAGAGCTTTACTCGCTTGGATGAATTCAGTGCAGCCCATCTCACAGCTTCCAACCATCTTTGACTTTACCTCCAGGAAAAGGATTCATTCTCAGCCAAGTAGCTTAAGCTGAAGGAAATCAAAGAAAGAGAAGTAACATGCAAAGTAGCTTTTCTTCAGATTACCCAGGAGATTGAAGAACAGGAGGCTAGGTTGGCTACCTTGAAGACTCAGAGAGGTGTTCTTCTTCAGCAAAATAGAGAGTTAGCTGCTAGTTACAGGGATGTTCTCCAAGAAGCTCAATCGATCAAGACTTCCTTGGAAGGCAAGAAAGACACAGCCAAGGAAGGGCTCAACCAAGAAGAAGAAGAAGTGATTGCTAAACAGAAGTGTCTGGCCATTTGGGAGGAGCTCTGAGGCTTTGACTTTGACTCCCTATGATCCATTTCCTTCTATGGATATGATATTTTGTTATGTCTTGTGATTTGCTACAGTATTGTATATTTTGATACCTCTTTTTAGACATGTACTTGTGATTACCATCCTTTTAGGGATGATGACTGTAGCATGATTATCACAGGGCATATTTACTTCTTTTAGCTCAATCTGGACAACTTATGTATGTTTTCATTATTCACAACACACTTTGCACTTACAACCATTCATTTGCACTTTTCAAACATCCAATTTTCAGCAGAAATGCTGCCAAAATTTTACAAAAAATTAAAGAAAACACTCCAAAAAGATAATAAAACTTCAAAAAAAAACTCAATTTTTATTTATTTACAAGTGGCAGATAAGCCAACTTACAAAGCAATGAACTGACAAAAAGTAGAAATACCACTAAAGAAATAGTGGCATATTATTGGCCCTTGGCCAAAACATGTTTATTTCAATTTTTTTTCTTGCTTCACCCAATGTGGGGAAATATTTCTTCAAGTATTTTCCATTAATGAACCTCTTGTGTGGCACCCCATCCAAACTTTCTAACCAGTATGCATTTCCTTCTAGAACCTGATGCACTTTAAATGGCCCTTCCCAATTTGGTGACCATTTCCCAAGCTCCTTGTCTTTGGTTCTAGGAGGCAATATAACTTTCCATACCAACTCTCCAACTTCAAACTTTTTCTTCTTGATTCTCTTATTGTAAAGTCTGGAAATCCTTATTTTCTGTGCTAGCATGCTGGTCAAGGCTTTAAGCCTTTTCTCATCCACTCCTTCAAGCTCTATCAACATAGCTTCTGAGAATTGCTCAGGAGTTAAGCTGTTTTATCTAGCCACTCTCAGAGATGGTACGGACACCTCTACTGGAGCATCATGTCCATATGTAAGAGCAAAAGGACTTGTGCCAGTAGCTTCCCTTTTAGAAGTCCTGTATGCCTATAAAGTCTCAGACAGGATCCTTGGCCAATCCCTTGGGTTATCCTCTAACATCTTTTCCAAGATTCCAATAAGGATTTTATTTGAAGATTCTGCCTGACCATTAGCCTGAGCATAGTGAGTAGTGGAATTCAAAAGCCTGATGTTATAATCCTCTACAAATTCCTTCATTTCCTCCCCTATGAACATAGTACCTTGATCAGTAGTGATGGTCTGAGGAATACCAAATCTATGAATGATATATTCCTTAATTAAGGAAATCACATCTTTTTGCTCAACTTTCTTCATAAGTATAGCCTCCATCCATTTGGTGAAGTAATCAGTGGCCACTATGATGAAACTATGGCCTTTGGATGAGGCTGGATAAATTTTACCAATTAAGTCAATTGCCCATCCTCTGAATGGCCATGGTTTAACCACTGGATACAGGTCATCTGCAGGCACCCTTTGTATGTTTCCATATTTTTGACATTGCTGGCAACCTTTAGCATACTGGATGCAGTCTTCAAGCATAGTTGGCCAGTAATAGCCATGTCTACGGATTAGCCATCTCATCTTCCTTCCTGCTTGATGGGCCCCATAAATACCTTCATGCACTTATTTTAAAACTTCCATTGCTTCTGGAAAAGCCACACATCTAAGCAACAATCCATCAAGAGTTCTTCTGAATAAATAACCCTCCAGTAAAACATAATTTAAAGCTTGAGCCCTCACTTTGAAAGGCACTTTCTTGGTGGGATTATCAAGGTAAGCTTTGATGTCTGTGTGCCAGTCCCATGCCAAGTTCATGTCAATATTGAGTGTCTCCACCTGAATCCCTCTTTCTAGAATAGAAGGATGGTTTCTTTTCTGCACAAAAACAAACTTATGAGTTAAGTCCTCAGACAACTTCAAGCTAGAGGCAACTTGAGATAATTCATCAGCCTCCCAATTTAACTCCCTAGGCACATTCATAAAAGACACATTATCAAAGGATTCAACCAATTGAATGGCTGATGTATAATAAGGAGTTAAAGAAATACTGGTACACTTATACTCTCCCATCAACTATTTAAGAACAAGCTGGGAATCACCAATTACCAGAATTTCTTTCGCACCAAGATCTTATAGAATTTGAAGGCCTATAATCAAAGCCTCATATTCAGCTTGATTGTTAGTACATTCAAAGTCCAAATTAAAACTAAGAGCAGTTTTAGTTCCTTCAGGTGATGTAATGACCACCCCTGCCCCAGCTGATTTTTCTGTGGATGAGCCATTGAATTTGATAATCCATGGCTGGATCTCTACCCTGCATACTGGAATTTCAATCTCTTTTTCATCAACAATGTCAAGAGTAGGGCGATCAGCTAAGAAGTCTGCCAAAGCTTGACCTTTCACTGACTTTTGGGGAAAATATATCAAATTGAACTCAATTAGGCCTACCAACCACTTGCCAATCTTTTCAGATAGCACAGGCCTGTTCAACATATATTTCATAAGATCGGTTTAAGAAATTACATAAACCCTGTGTTTCAGCAAGTAGTGTCTCAGTTTAGTGCATGCAAAGTACAATGCTAAACATAATTTCTCAACATATGTATACTTCACCTCTGTAGGAGATAAAATCTTACTCAAATAATAAATAGCATGTTCATGACCTACTGAATCATTTTAGGCTAACAAACATCCAATGGATTCATTTGCGGCAGATATATAAAGTCTCAAAGGAATTTCCTCCCTTGGAGGAACTAACACAGGGCGTTGAGAAAGATACTGCTTAATTTTATCAAAAGCAACTTGGTGTTTTCCTTACCATTTAAAATCAGCTATTTGTCTCAATTTTAACAAATCAGAAAATTCCTTAGTCTTTCCAGCAAGATTAGAAATAAACATGCGGAGATAATTCACTTGCTCTAGGAACCTCTGTAGCTCCTGCTTGGATTGAGGCGGCCTGGCTTCAAGCACAGCCTTTGCCTTATTTTTGTCTATCTCCACACCTCTCTGATGCACTAGAAATCCTAGAAAATTTTCAGCCTGCACACCAAATGCACATTTAAGGGGATTAAGCTTCAGTTAATAAACTCTCATTCTCTTAAAGCTTTTCCTCAAATGCAAAATATGATCAGTGGCCTTTTTAGATTTTACCACTATGTCATCTATATAAATCTCCATGTAATGGCCAATCATATCATGAAAAATTGCATTCATGGCCCTCTGGTAGGTAGCACCTGCATTCTTCAACCCAAATGGCATGACCAGCCATTCAAACATCCCAATAGCACTAGGGCACCTGAAGGCAGTCATGAAGATATCCTCTTTAGCTATAAAAATTTGATTGTAACCTGAAAAGCCATCTATGAATGACAACAATTCATTCCTGGCTGTAGCATCAATTAACATATCAGCTATAGGCATAACATAGACATCCTTAGGAGTAGCTAAATTCAGGTCTCTAAAATCAACACAAACTCGTAATTTACCATTCTTTTTCATAACAGGCACAATATTGGATATCCATTCAGCATACCTGGTTGGCCTTATGAAGCCAGCCTTAAGAAGCTTTTGGATTTCATCTTTTACCTT